>VMDO01004033.1:7535-29713 GCA_007922755.1 Pedetes capensis | reverse complement strand
TTATTTCGGACATGTAGTCAGGAGAGATCAATCCCTGGAGAAGGACATCATGTTTGGGAGAGTGGCACGTCAACACAAAAGAGGAAAACCCTCCACCAGATGGATTGACACAGTGTCTGCAACAATGGGCTTAAACATAAATAAGATTGTTTGCCTGGCACAGAATCGGCAAGTGTTTCGATCTGCTGTACATAGGGTCGCTCTGAGTTGGACTCGACTCAAGGGCACCTAACAAACAAAACTCACATGATGTTCTCAAACGTGTATATATAGTATAATGGCAAATGAAGCTAATTTACCTGGGTGTTACCTCTCATAAGTATTAGTAGCAAGAATATTTAAAATCTACTTTCTTAGCAACTTTCAAAGATACAAATATTAACTATATTCATCATGTTGTAAAACAGATTTACCGAACTTAATCCTCATCTCTAACTCAAATTTTAGATACTTTGTACATCTCTCCATTCTCCACTCCACCCCTAGCCTCTGGTCCTCATCATTCTACTCTCTGCTTCTATGAGTTTGATTTTTTAAGATTCTACATAAAGTGAGAGCATGTGGTATTTGTCTTCCTGTGCCTGGATTAGTTCATTTCATATCATGCCCTTCAGATTCATACATGTTGCCACAAATGGTAGGATTTCCTTCCTTTTAAAGATAGAATGGTATTTATTCCATTGTGTGCATATAACCACATTTTATTTACCCCTCCCTTCATTGATGGGAACTTCGGCTGATTTCATATTTTGGCTGCTGTGACCAATGCTGCAATGAACATGGGAGGACAGACAACTCTTCAACACATTAATTTCATTTCCCTTGGGTACATACCCAATAATGGGATTGCTGGATCATATAGAAGTTTAGTTTTTTATTTTCTGAAGAACCTCCATACTCAATAATGGCTGTGTTAATTTACATTCATACAAGAGTATGAGAGGATTCTCTCTTTTTTCCACATTCTTGGCAATAATCATCTTTTTGATAAAAAGGACTTTAATATATGTCAGGTAATATTGCACTGTGGTTTTAATTTGCATTTCCCTGATGATTAGTGACAGGGAATTTATTTTCATGTACCTATTGGCAATATGTTTTTCTTTTGAGATATGTCTGTTGAGGTCTGTGTTTTGTATATGAAGTGTCCTCAAATATCTCACATGCTGAAGGGGTGGTTCCCTGCTGGTGCTAATTTCATCAAAAAACTAATCACTTAATGAGTTTTATAGCTTACTGGGGTGTTAGGAGGTGGGGCTTGGTTGTCACTGTGACAAATATATGACAAAAAAATAACAATACGTCCTTTGCCCATTTGTAATCAGGTTTCTTATTTTCTTGTAACTAAGTTGTTTTGGATGTTAATCATTTATCAAATGTATGGTTTGCAAATATTTTATCCCATTCCATAGGATACCTCTTCACCTTGTTCATTGTTCCCATAACTGGGTAGAAGCATTTTTAGTTTGATGTAAACTCATTTGTCTATTTTTGCTTTTGTTGCCTTGGCTTTTGGGATCATATCCAAAACATCATAGCTCAGATAACTGTCAGCCCTTGGAATTTTCAGTGGTTATTTTTGTAAGTTTTTTGAACTTGAGTTCTTTCAAAGGATATTTACATTTCCTTTTATTATAGTCTAATAGCTACAGCGTCCCTTCAAATGAAAAAAACTTATGGCTTTGGGGAGGGGCACTACCATTCTGAATTATTTTATGATTAACTCTGTGATAGAGATTTATATATCTGCATAAATAGTATGAGAAATTTTAAGTCACAAATATTTATGGGGCATTGTGCTTAAGGGAGAATACTCTTTTGTTACTGAATGCTGCTAAAATCTATATAAAATTTATTTCTATATGTGAGATTATTTCTAATCTGTGTTTATTCTTCCATGAAGTTATCAATCTTATTAGTGGATTTTCTATTAGATCCCAACCCAGGCTTTATATTTGGTCTTCCAAATTACATGTGACCATAAAAACAAACTAAGGATATTTTTTAAGTCTCTGGTGCCACATTAATTATTTTCATTTTCATTGTTTTCATAAAGAAGATTGCTTGAGGCATCTAAATATCTTCTTGGAATACAACTGCTTGGATGGAGTTTTTGATAGAGACTTTGGAATAGAATTATTTTCTAGGCCAATAGGAATGCATTTATACATGAGAAAAATGTTTTACATATGACTTCTGTTATCCTAAATTAAATTGTCAATCTACTCTAATAGCACTAAAAAGAGATTTTTTAAAAAGAGAATATCAATGGGAATTCTTTACAAAACTTTTTTGTTTTAAATTCTGTCAGCATATAATTATAAGTATATTATATGATTTGGTACAGAGAAGAGTTTAGCTTTCTTGCAGTAAGCATGACATCCAGCTAGTTATGAAAGAAAATAATGAAATGTGTGTTAGAACATGGGAAAATTTTATACTTAGTTCATATCATATAGAAAAGTAAGGGCAGTAAGTAGTTTTTCTCAAATAGCTGCTCAGTACTAAAAGATATTCAAGACAATTCTAAGGCAGTATCGGTTATACTGAAATTATTGGTGATTTGTTAATGTTATTTGAGAATTTTAATCCCTTTTGCAATTCTAGTGTTCAATAATGTCTTCTGAATGCAAGTAAATGTACTTATTTAAACAGCACTTTAGAGAACAAAGATAATCTTAAAGATTTCATAAAATGTAAGGTACAGAATGTTCATTGCTGAAGTTACCATGGCAGCCTGAAAGGGAAAAAGTTCTGGACATGTCACTCTTAGTGTTTACCAAAAGCTAGTGAGAATATGGGAAAGGGAAGGATTCAGGAAGATTGATCCTTGGGTGCTAAGTTAAAATTAAGAGCAAGAAGTTTTGGTGTGCTATTGCACAGTAGGGTGATTATGGATAACAATAATATATTCTACATATCAAAAAGCTAGAAGAAAGGATTTTGGAAGTTTTTATCATAAAAATGATAACTAGATGAGGAGATAAATATGTTTACCTGACATAAATAATATGCAATATATTCATGTATACAGAAGAATTTGTATTTAGAAATATTTAGGAATGTTACTGTGTCTTATTTAAAGAAAGAAAAATGCTTTTCTACAAAGAGGCAAGTTCACTACAAGGGCTAGTGAACATTTCAAGAAATATAGTTTTGCTACTCCAATAATATGTGTAATTTTTGTTTTCTATTACTTAAAAATAAATTTAATAAATTGACAGAAAAAAGTATTCACCCCAAATAAACAAGAATGATGACATGACACATTGTTAATTTTGACTCTTTTTAGAATGAATTTTTCAGTCCAAGTGTTCTTTAAGAATCTCAGATAGTTATGTGGATATAAGTGATATAGATAGAAAGACAAAAGATCATTTTTAGAGTAAAATTATTACCACAGTCACTTTCCTTAATTATTTTGATAATTTATTCATAGATCTGATAAAAAATAAGGATTTGGACAATAGAACTATATTTAAACTGAAAAAGTATACCTGTTTTCATTCATTCCATTTTTAGAGTAAATTATTATCTTTAGATTCAAGTTTATATTTGTGAAACTAATTTTTTATACTTTCTTATTTTATAATCATACTTTTTATAAATGACCACCAAATGATTCACTGATTTTTTCATGAGGTATGAATCATGTCATCTAGAGGTTGAACAACTATTACATAAGAAAATTATTTAAATTTAGATATATTGTTGTTAGGTGCCATGGAGTCGGTGTCTGACTCATAGGGACCCTACATAAAACAGGGGAAACGGTATTGTTAGTGCTTCTCTGCTACTCATAGGGTTTTCAATGGCTGGTTGTATTTTGGGAGTGGGTTACTGGATCCATTTCCCAAGCCTACAGCTCCTGGTGTTTCCAGGCACTCTCTCATCCAAGTACTAACCAGGCCAGACCCTGCTTAGCTTCTGGGATCTGATGCCACAGTGGTACGACAAATTTAAATCTAGTTTCTCTTAAATTCATACATAATGGGATAGCCTATGTTTTATTTGGCGGCTCTAACTCTGACATCATCTCCATTTGCTCTCCTTATCTCTCTGTCTCTGTCTCTCTAACTGGACTGGCTCTTTTCCCAGGTAAACATCCCTTTAAGATCTGGAGCTTTTTATCAGGTATCCACAAGGAGAAGAGGGGGCTAAGGGCAGGAGATGTGGCTTGGGAAATTTCCTTCCCAAATTATCAATTATGCCACTCGCCCAAACTCTCACAAATGAGCACACAATCGCAATATTGTTTCATTTATTCATCCCACATGTTTACTGGGTACTGTTAAGATCCTGAAGATACAGCATTGACAAATAACCGATAACATTCTCCCTCAAGAAAAGTACACTCTAGCATGGATACCCACCATGTATTTCCACTGTATGAAATAGGTTAAGTGCTATGCAGAAAAGAAAAGAAGCAATGAAGTTGGGAAGTATCTAGAAGGATCATGGAGCCTCACAGAAGAGATCATATTTGAACAGAGATCTGCAGGAGTAGAGATATAGAGACATGACATATTTTAGGAAGAGAAGACGGAAAAGTGGCACAGAGGCCCTGGGGAGGTCCTGCTCCAGGTGTTTGAGGCTGTATAAGGCCAGTGAGGGGAGGAGTTTCAGACATGGGCAGAAAGGTATGAGGCAGCAAGTCAAATGGTATCTCGTGGACTATTTTAATCACTCAGTTTTTTTTTTTTTTAAATGAGATAGGGAGATTGGGGAGATTTCTGAGGAAAGAGTGAGGACCTGATCTATACTGTAAAAGGATCACTCTGATGTCCCCGTGGAAAGCCTGTGGAGAAAGAGCACAGAGTTAGAGGCTGTTGCGTTTACGGAGGTGGAGATGTTAATGTTGTAGTCCAGGGTGATGATGATCAGCCTGGGCAAATGTTCCACAATGGATGTATCTTAAAACTAGAGCCAACAGGATTTCCTGATATGCTAGATGTGATATGCAGGAAAATAGAAGATTCATGGATGATCACTGTTACATGTAAGTAAGAAGACAAGTTTACTTTGCAGACATTACAGGCAATTCTACAGCCTTCCTCCTTAGCTCATCTATTTCTCCTCAATCATATTAGTATAATGGACTTTCTTTCTGCTTCAGGTTCCCTTTCCCTGAACTTAGGGCTAAGTAGCAAGCTAAAGGGGGAAATAAAAATTCCTGCTGGATACTGTGATGCGTGCCTGTAATCCCAGGGATTCATTAGTCTGAAGCAAGAGGATTGCAAGTTCAAGGGCCGTGAATTTGAGGGCTGTAAAGTTGAGGCCAGAGGCAGCCTGCACAACTTTGTATGACCCTATCCCAAAATTTAAAAAAAGAAAAATGAGGTTAGGGATGCAGCTCAGCGGTGGAGCACTTGCATAACCTAAATGAGGCCCTGGGTTTAATTCTGCATATTCATAAATAAATAATAAAAATTCATGGTACATTTTAATTTTGTAAGTTGACAAAAATTTTCACACTCATTTTTTTTTTCTCTCTGCAACCTATTCCCCTTAGCTCTTGGCCTTTTCATCAGTGTTTCATTATTGATTTAAAACTATATTTCTTGAAATGTTTTCTAGTCCTTGTAGTGAATTTGCCTCTTTGTAGAAAAGCATTTTTCTTTCTTTAAATAAGACACAATCACGTTCCTAGATAAAATGTTTGTAAATACAAATGCTTCTGGATTTATTTTAACATTTTTTTGCTGAATACCTACTATATGCATTGAGATGACAGGGTTAACAAAAATATTTGACTTGAGGATGGGAGAGCACAAAAATATAAACACAAGAAGATGCAAAAGTTGGCACAAGGAAACTGATGGTGAATCGTGAGTAATATTAATGGCTAAACATTTTATAAAGCATTTTCTATATATCAGTCCCTGTTCCAATTTAATCCTCAGCAACTCTCCAAGGTAAATACAGTAATATCTCTGTTTAACATATGAAAGAACTGAGGCACTGGAATGTCTTACAGTTATGAGTTTTTGGAGCAAAATGCAAAGGTAGGGGTGGTACCTCCTGCATCTATGTTCCTAATTACATTTCTGTCTTTAAACAATATGGAAAACAGGTACTATGCTTATCAGAGAGGAAACAGTCACAGCCCACCCTGGAATGTTTAGCCTTATGTGTGTGGACCTGGGATTTGGGACATTACTGTGAGATGAGTATGTCTAAATGATTCCTTTTCTGAAATCTGAAGTTTTAGACAACCTTCAGACAAGAAAATAGTTTTAATGACATCCTAAGTTTTAAATTCTGTAAGCTATGATTTCTCTCTTTGGAGGAGGAGGCAATTTTCCCATTTGTCATTCACCAAAGATGGAAGGCAGGTTTTTCTTACTCCTGGAATATCTTGTACATCTTTACTTGATGCTCTGAGAATATTAAATGTTCCCTTCTGCAGCATACACAATGCAGTGAATTTTATTCTTTTCATTTTTAGCTAAACACAAATAAAACATAGCAAGACACAAAGAACTGTACATTCTGTAGTGTCAGATAAGTAGTAGATCTTCCAAGGTCTAATTGCACAATGTACGACATGCTAATTGTACATGTAAATGTTTTTCCTGAATTGTTCCTCTGAGGCCTTTAATAAAACTATCTTAAAATGATCAGTTTGCAGTTTAGCTGTTGAGGGTAGTAAATTGATAGTGCCTAAAATGATGACTTTTCTGCAAATATGGGAAAATGGAGCCTTTAACTTAATTTTCTCAATGTAATTTATCTTTATGCTGTAGTACTAAAAGCATTTTTAATGATTATGCTTATAGGTTTATAATATACTTGATCTCAACCAATGTTAAAGTTAACACATTTACCCATTCATCAAAACTTGTGATGATAGTTTTATTCCTATTTGCTGCAACTTTCCTACCAAGATCTCATGTGTAATTAATAATATTTTAGCTTCCAACCCTATGAATAGCAAAGAAGCACTGACATAGTGCCAGGCATGGGACTGTGTCAGGTAGTGTTTCATGCTGTTGTACATAGGGTCGCTATGAGTCAGGCCCAACTCGACAGCACCTAACAACTACAATAATATAGTTGACAGAGAAAATCATTTGAACAAGAATGAAAAATAAGCCTAAAGTGTCACCAAAGTTTCAAACTATCTCCATCTGTAAGTCTTTTAATTATTTCATCTTATTAGGCAAGAGGAAGTGTCCTTTGCACCAAGGCCAGCTACTCTTCCTTGGTTCTGTTTCAAAGAAAATAGTCATCCTTCAATAAATTCAGGTGAGTGAAAAAATATACATTTGAATGAATGCATTTTCTCTCGGCCTTGTATTAGGAAGCAAAATTAGAGCTTTCTAACTTTGACCAAGTTTCCAAATCCTAAGAACCAAACAGCTGATGCTAAGAATTTCCACAGTCAAAGTAACATGGAAGACTATTTAAGCTTATGTCTGAAGAAGTGGTTTAAAACCAAGGTTGGAAGTTTCTAGTGGACAATATAAAGCAGCTGGGGTTATGGAGCCACCTGAAAGAGGCCATGTCACACAGGGATGCCTCAGGGATGACAGGAAACTTACAGAAGGTCTTTGCAGAGTTGGACATCTGAGCAGCAGGGGCTGAAGTAGGTACTGTTACTATTTGCTTAGAGGGTAAACCAATCTTTTCAAATATTCGCAAGTGGAAGAACACCAGCAATGGAGTGGAGGAAGTTTCTGAAAAACCCAGAGAACACTCCAAGAGAAAGAGGTAGATAGACTTCTTTGGGAAATTTTGTAGTGGTCTAAGTTCAGCTTTTTACATACTCCATAATAGGCTCTTCTATCAACCATCCCCCATGCCTCTTCTTTTGAATGTGCCCAACAATGAATTCTTTCTCTGTGTTTTCCACTGAACTTTGTTCCTCAAACTTTTGAACTGTGAATATTTATCTGAAGCCAAATGTGTTTTCTAAACTATGAAGATTTTATATTGTGGAGCATCACAAGGCAATTTGACACCTTAAGGGCTCCAAGAAGTTCTGTAGAGAAAGGAATTGTTGACTTTGATGTGTGACCATTTGACTCCTTTGATACACAACATATAAAAGTGTTATATTTTTGCCAGGTGCCATGGTGCATACCTATAATACCAGAGACTAGGGATGAGGTGGCAAGAGGATCACACGATTGAGGCCAAGGAAGTCTGCACAAATTACCAAGACCCTGTTGCAAAATAAAAATTGAAAAACGAGGCTCGAGGTGCAGTTCAGTGATAGAGCACCTGCCAGACATCTGTGAGGCTCTGGGTTCAACCCCCAGCACTTCCCCCCAAAATATAAATAGTACATATTCTATTGTGTGATATTTTCTTCCTCATAACACATTTTAAAGTCTTTATCTCCTTACCACGGATCAAACATCAAAAATAGTTCACTTTCTAGTATGTGCTTTATGGACTTGTTAGTCACTTAATCAGAGACAGTGACTGGGAACCTTGTATGGTATCCTCCTGCCAGAATTCTGTGAGCAGTCTTTCTAGGTTTGAGTTCATCTTCCATCTTTGTTTTATCCATGATTTTTGTTTATGTTGTTTCCATAAAAGCAGCAAAAAGCAAAGCACAGGAGGAAGGAGGCTAAGAGAAGAGAGAAGGGAAATGCTAAATTTTTCACCAAATATATTTTACAATTGCCTGGGTTATTTCTCATTTGTATGGTTATCCATCTATGATAATTCTTGCCTGTTTCACTAGATTGTATATCTAGTGCATAATATATGAATGTATACCATTCATATATTTCCATTGGTATGACAAACTCAGTGAAGGTCCACGACTGTGTATGTCTTAGCCATGTTTGTATGCTGGTGGCAAGGTGTTAGAATAATAAATAATTTATACAGCAATTTTATTTAGTGTGCCTTACTTATGTACCCAAATTTTATCTCTAAGTAAGCTTGTAAAACATGCATTATTCTGATTTTGTCAGGGGTAAACAGGTGTTCAGAGATGTCCAAAGTGCCTTATCCAAGCTCCTGCAGTTAATAAGTAGAATCAGTGATGGGGAAGGTTAGCCAAAAGCAGAGTACTTAATGGATGTTCTCTAAATTAAACATATTAGAAGATATACTTCATTACAACACTTCAAAAATGCATAGGCCCAATTATCAGTCTGTAAAAAAATTTAAATAAATTTGCCAATTTAAAATTTTAGCACCCAAATCAGTCTCAACTCTGTTACTTACCTATAACTGGAATAATTTCTGAAATAATTTCTTTTTAGCCAACAGAAGTCTCATATTTTTTCTTCATATATGAAAAATAGTTACTTACTCTGGTTGCAGCTGATTCAATGATTCAAAGTTACCTACACTTTCCAGCTGTGGTGACTGACTTTTTAAATATCTGTTATATAGACAAGGGTTTTTGTTTGTTAGGTGCTGTCGAATCGGTATCCAACTCATAGCGACCCTCATAGGGTTTTCAATGGCTGAATGTTTAGGGATTGCCTTGGAAGTGGATTGCCAGGCCCTTCTCCCATTTTTGTGGTGCTGGGAATCAAACTCGGGACCTCATGGACTGCAGTGCAGCGCTCTACCAACTGAGCTAAATCCCAGCCCCATAGACAAGGGTTTTATAGACAATATTTTTTGTAGACATTGTATAAGAAGTATGTATTATCTTTATTTATTTATTTATTTTTATTTTTACTAGTGTATGTTAAATTGTACAGAGTAAGGTGTTTCATTAAGACACTTTCATATGAGCATATCAGATATTTTGATCATATTTACTCCACCTCCTACATTCATATCCTCCTCTCCCCACTTTTCTCCTTCCCTTTCCCCATCTCCAGTAGTTCCTCTTTTATTTTTATGTCCTTTCCTCCAATCTGTATTCCACATCTAGTTCCATCCATTTTCCTGAAAGTGACATAATTTCATATTTCTATTGAATGGCTAGATTTCCGTTAACCCATTGATGCATACCCAGGCTGATTTCATATTGTGGCTATTGTGAATAATGTCACAGCAAGCATGGGGATGCAGGCTTCTTGGTGGTAAGCTGACTTTGATTCTTCTGGGCACATACCCAGAAAAGTGGACCATATGGCTGGATCGTATGGAAGTTCTACTTTTAATTTTTTGAGGACTTTCCATACTGATTTCCATAGGGGGTGCATTAACTTGCATTCCCATCAGCAGTGAATGAACCCTTGTTCCATTTCCCCTGCATCCTCTTCAGCATTTGCTCTTGGTTGTTTTCTCAATGGTAGCCAGTCTCACTGGGGTGAGATGGAACCTCAACATAGTTTTGATTTCCCTGGTTGCTAAAGACATTGAACATTTCTCATATACTTATGAGCCATTTATACTTCTTCATTTGAAAAGTTTCTGTTCAGTTTCACTTTCCATTTGTTGATTGAAATATTTGCTCTTTGTTATTTACTTTTCTGAGTTCTTTATATTCTAGATAATAATTTCCTGATGACTAACTATATGGCAAAGATTTTCTCTCATTTTTCAGCCTGTCCCTTCACTCTGTTGCTTTTTTTTCTGTACTGACACTGTAGTTTGATTAAGGACCATTTGTCAATTCTTGCTATTATTTCATGTGCTATTCGAGCCCTATGCAGAAAGTCATTGCCTCTGTCAAGATTTAGAATTGTTTCTTCTATCCTTTCCAGTGGTAATTTCAAAGTTTCAGGTTTTAGAAGGAGGTCTTTAATCCATTTTGAGTTGATTTTTTTTACAGAGAGCTAATTTCATTCTTTTACTTATAGATATCCAGTTTTCCTGCCACCCAATGGTTAAATAAACTTTCCTTTTTCCTGTGTATGTATTTGTGCCTTTGTCAAGAATCATGGCCATAACTGCTTGAGCTTCTTTATGGATCTCATATTCTATTCCCTTGAGTCTATGAGCCTGTTTTTGTTTAAGTACCATTCTCCTTTTGTTGCTATTGCTCTGATCTATAGTTTGAAGTCAGGTATTAAGACACCTCTAGCATTACTCTGTTGGTTCAATACTGCTTTGGAAATTCAGGGTCCTTTGAGTTTCCATATAATTTTATGATTTTTTTCTATTTCTGTGAAAATATCATTGGAATAGTGTTAAGGCTTGCATTGGATGTATATACAGATTTTGATAACAAAATATTCTGCTGTTCCATAAGGAAGAAAGATCCTTCCATCTTCTAGTACCTTCTATAGTTTCTTTTTTCAGTGCTTTATACTTTTCATTATAGACATTTTTAACACATTTATGGCTAGGTATTTTACTTATTCATTTATTTTGAGGCTATTTTGGAAGAGATTGTTTTCCTGACTTCTTTTCCAAGAAACAAGCCAATCTCAAAATTAGTAGAAGAAAAAAAATTATAGAGAGCAGAGCTGAAATTAATGAAGTAGAAACAAAAAATGAAAATAATCAAGGAAACAAAGAGCTATTTCTTTGAAAGAATAAACAATACTGACACACACTTAACCAAACTAACCAAAAGAAAAAAGAAAAAAACACAAATTAATAAAGTTAGAGGCAAAAGGGAGATATTAACAAAGATACCACTGAAATCCAGAGGATTATTATGTAATATTTTGAAAATTTATACCCTAATAAATTAGAAAATCTTGAAGGAATGCATAAATTTCTAGACACAGATGACCTACAAATTTAAAACAACCTGAACAGATTAATAATGAGCAATAAAATTGAAATAATAAATCCTCAACAGAATAAAGCCAAGATTCATATGGATTCACTGCTGAATTTTACCAGAGTTTTAAAGAACTGATACCAGTGCTCCTCAAACTAGATCACAAAATAGAAACAGAAGAGATACTTCCAAACTCATTCCATGAAGCCAATATTTCCGTGATACCCAAACTGGATAACAACACAACAATAACAACAACAAAATAAAATAATAGGCCAATTTCCTTTTGAACAAAGATGCAAAAATCCTCAATAAGATATTTGCAAACTGAATTCAACAGCACATTCAAAAGATCATACACCATGATCAAGTTGGATTCATTCCAGGAATGCAAGCATGGCTCAACATATACATACTAATAAACATGATATATAAGCAGAAGCGGGGAAGGAATCACATAATCATATCAATAGAAGAAAAAAAGCTTTGGGGGAAATATAACATCCCTTCATAATAAAACCTCTCAAAAAGCTAGGAATGGAAGGATCATACCTCAGCATAATAAAGACTATATATGGCAGACCTTTAGCTAACAGTATAATGAAAGAGGAAAAACTGGAAGCATTTCTTCTAAAATCAGGAATGAAACAAGGTTGTGCACTATCACCACTCTTATTCAATATAGTGCTTGAAATCTTAGCCAGAGTAATAAGGCAAGAAAAAGAAATAAAAGGGATACAAATCATAATGGGAGAAATCAAATTGTGCCTATAGGCAGATGATGTGATGTTTTACTTAAAAGATCCTAAAGATTCCAACCAAAGACTCTTAGATACACTTTCAGCTAAGTGGCTGGATATATAAATAACATTCAAAAGTCAGTAGCTTTTCTCTACAACAATGAACTAACAGTTATCTTAGTTGCAAATTCAAGTTAGTAGTCCCATAGATGTGGTTTTGAGTTGATCTTTAATATATGTAATTTTAAAAAATCCTTAAATATTTGAGAATAAGATGTGTGAGCCTAAATGACTCAAATTTAAATCAGACTTTAATCAAGATTCATATCACTAGAGCATAACACGAATCAAGCAGGATTTAATTTGTTCAGTGGCTTCTCAGTATAGTTTATGACTTGAATCTTTTGCAAATTCAGCTATTGGAATCCCTGCTAAAGTCTGATATTCAAGAATCATCTTTGCAAAGAAATATTTTAATAATATTACATGTTCTTTCCAGATCAACGTTACCTTTTGTAGAGACAAAGCAAATGAGTCAAGCAGTTACCTGTGCAATTACTAGGTCATTGCTCTTAATTTAGTTATGTGCCACTGTGCTACCAAAATTAATGAAAAGTGATCATTTTGAGGGGCTGCCATATACTCTTAAAATCAAACATGGTGTTTAGCATTCTGGTTTTAAATATTTTATAAATATGTTAAAGCCGAAGATAAAATAAGTCATGAGAAAGGGAATGCTGGGATATCTACTTTCTCCACTTAGGCATACTGATTCAGTTTGAAAACAGTCATCATTATTCATAGAGTTCATTAAAAATACATTCACTCTTGAGTATTCAGACTTTTCTTTTACAGATGACTTTGGGCCTCAAAGAAACCCATTAGTGGTTTCTGCAAATAGGCAAAGGACAGTATCACTTTTAGTCTGACAGAATTTGTCATATAGAATTAATCTTCTGAGGTGGAAAAGCTTGAAAAATTGGAGCGATGCTAAAACAAATTAGATAAGGGACAGAAATCATTGAAGTTTGAATGGTTTTCATCTAATAGACATGAAGTTTAAAGGGTCTACAAATGGCCTTGTTTCAGTGTGATGAAAAGTTAATATTTCCTATTTCATATCTGAGAATATTTGAAGTCAAAGAATCTGTGACTTTCCTAATGTATTGTCACATTAACATCTCACAGTGATCCTACGTGGTAGAAACTACTATTAAGCATGTGTACCACTATAGAAATTGCAGCTCAAAGAATTGAAATGACATGTACAATGTTAAACAAGTAGGAAGTGGCTGACATGGGACGAACATAGCATGTACTCCACGGGGTGCATAGTTTTGCCTACTATATTAAATTGGGATAAAAGGTATATATACAAGAAACCACCAAATATGTCTTGAACCATATTAAATGGGCTGCCAAAAGAACCACTAGATATGTCCTAGAAGAAGTGCAACTAGAGGGCTCCTTGGAAGCTAGGATGGCTACACCATGTCTTATATATTTTGGATGTGTAGTCAGGAAAGACCAATCCCTGGAGAAGGGCATCATGTTTAGGAGAGTGGTAGGTCAACAAAGAAAAGGGAAGATCCTCACTTAGATGGACTGACACAGTGTCTGCAACAATGGATTTAAACATAAAAAAATTGTGTGCCTGGCACAGAATCAAGGAGCATTCTGTTCAGTTGTATATAGGGTCACTATGAGTCAGACTCGAAGTGATGGCACATAACAACAACAACAACAGTAACAACATACAGGGACAGAAATATGACTTTTCCATTTCTACTGTCTTTTTTACCTCCTTACTCTGGGATAAATACAGAGTTTATATGTGTATTATAAATCAAAGTTGGCAGCTGTATAATGTTGAATGTGAAAAGCAATGAAAAAGAATAGAAAATAATCCCAGTTTGGAACAGAACAATAAAAAATTTGTTGTTGTTGTTGTTAGGTGCCTTCCAGTTGGTATCTGACTCATAGCGACCCTCATAGGGTTTTCAATGGCTGACTGTTTTTCGGGATTGCCTTGGGAGTGGATTGCCAGGCCCTGCTCCCATTTTTGAGGTGCTGGGAATTGAACTCAAGACCTCAGAGACTGCAGCGCAGCACTCTACTAACTGAGCTAAATCCCAGCCCAATAAAAAATAGCACATTATAGTTTGTAGTTAGTGAAACATTGCAGAACCTGTGACATGTGCCTACCAGCACCTGTCCAACACATAAAATAAAATAAACACTCATTTGACAGTCAATTCTCAAAGCAATCCTGAAACAATCAGCTAATGAAAACCCTATGGGACTTGTTATGAATAAGACCCAAGTTGATGATGCCTAGGCACATAACAACAACAACAACAAATAATGAAAAGGAAAACACTTTCTGTGTATGTGTGTGCAATTGGGCAGTTATAATGAGAGTGTTGTGTTTTTCTTTCTAGGGTAATCTCAGGCTCCCACATTCCACTTCCCAGAACAAATAGCATCATTAGACTCATCTGGTTTGCATATACTCACATGAAGCATTAGTTGAAGTATCAATAATACATTGAAGTATCAATAATATATATGATAGTGAATAAGCCTATAATGGGACAAATGTTCCCCCTTATACATAGTACAATATTACTTGCAATCTTTATTTCTTGACTCTTATGCATGTCATGTTGGCAGCATTGAAAAGGCTTATACCAGAAGAGTGGCGTAGGAAAGAAGCAAAGAATATTAGTCTGATCTTAACACCAGTTTATGCCTGCCTCTAGCCTGCTCATAATATGTTGAAGAAGCTCTTGTGCCTTTTATGTGGTTCAGCTAACCAAGTGCCTACTGCACAAATGAGGTGAGGAAAAAAGAATCAAGAATAACTCATGCATCTTTAGCTTTCAAAACTGCATGTAGGGTGACAGTATTTACCGAGCAGGGGAAGACTGGCTGTTGATGATGGAGGCTGAGAGTTCTGGTTAGGCTATGTTAAGTTACTGATACCAATTAGATACTCAAAAAAGTGTTGACTAGGAAGTTTTATAAAGATTATGAAATATAAGTGAAGGTCTATTCTAGAGAGAACAGTTTAGCATTCCTTGGTGCGTGAATGGTATTTACAACAAGAGAGGTAGATATGCTTCCTCAGAGGAATAATATATATGTAGAAGATAAAGAAGCTCAGCACAGGTTTGGACTGTCCCCAGCCTTAATATAACCAACAGAAGTTGGACATGGTGCCGCCTACCTGTAATCTAGCAAGTTGGGAGGCAGAGGAAGGAGGATCATGAGTTTGAGGCCAGAGGCAGCCTGTGTAACTTAGCAAGACCCTGTCTGAAGATAAAGAAAAAGAAAAAGAAAAGAAAATAAGGGGTGCTGCTTAATGGTCAAGCACTTTCAAAGTATGTGTGAGGCCCTGGGTTGAGCCTTCCCTCAGTACTGAAAAAAATACATAATTGTATTTACAAACACACACACACACACACACACACACACACACACATTGTGCGCACACAAATATATATCTTCAACAGAGAAAGAGATTGCAGGGGGAGGACAAATAGGTGGTATGAAAGGCAGCAGAGATAGTAATAAATCTGAAAAGACAAGACTGTGTGCCAATTGTATTTATTCATTGGTTGTTTTTGAAAAATTAAGATGTAAATGAATGTGATGTAGAAGAATAATATTTTATCTTTTTCTTAAGTTAGAATTTAGAAGTTCCTATAGCCTGCAGCCGTAGCCCTGTGGCATCTGATCCCATCAGATCTTGGAAGCTAAGAAGGGTCGGTCCTGGTTAGTACTTAGATGGGAGACCACCTGCGAACACCAGGTGCTGCAGGCTTGGGAGAAGGACCCAGTAACCCACTCCCAAAAATCAGTCTGCCATTGAAAACCCTATGAACAGCAGAGACGCACTGACAGTAGAGTTTCCCCTGTTGCATGTAGGGTCACTATGAGTTGGATATTGACTTGACGGCACCTAACAACAACAATAACATGCTGCTATAAGAAATGATCCACCACAGACAGACATCAATGTTACAGGATATAAGAGAGAAAATCAAAGCAGGGATCCCTGTTAAGGAAACGGGATTCTTTTTTTAGAGATTTTCTTTTTTCCCTTTATTGATAAATGTTGGTGGAGTACAAAGTAGTACAGCATTTGCTTTTGCCATTATGCAACTATTACATCACTTTTGATTACACTTTCATCAATTTACAAAGTTTACAGAACCTTTTGACCAATATGTAGCAAAATTCATATGCATATATGTTATATTCCCCTATTTATCTTATATGCTCATGAAGTTGCATTGTGTGTATTGAGATTACCCTCTCTCTTTTTGTCCCTTTACATTGTTTCTCCTCCCCTTCCCAACTATCACAACTTTTGCTTTCCTTTGCTAGTTCTCTCCCTCCTTCTTTCTACTCTTTATCTTTTCCCTTCTTCACTAAGTTTAATTGTGCATTTTTATATATCTACTTATGTATAGGGTTGTTTTGCCTGCAGCTGTACAACTGTGGCATCCTATCCCATCAGATCTCAGAAGTTAAGCAGGGTCAGGCCTGATTAGTATTTGGATGGAAGACCACCTGGGAACACCAGGTGCTGTAGGCTTTGGAGAAGGACCTGGCAACCCACTCCCAGGAAAACAGTATGAATAGCAGAGAAGCACTGACAATACTATTTTGTTTTTTGTATATAGGGTTACTATGAATCAAACACCAACTCAATGGCACCTCAGAACAACATAGGTTTTTCTCTTCCTTAAAGTAAGATTCAGCTCCCACATATGAATGAGAAAATATGATATTTCTGGTTTTGAGCCTGTTCATTCACTTCAGATGAAAACTTCTCCAGTTCCATCCATTTTGCTGCAAATGACATTACTTCATTCTTTTTTATTGCGGAGTAATATTCCATTATGTATACATACCATAATTTGTTATCCATTCTTCTGTTGTTGGGCATCTTGGTTGATTCTATATTCTTGCTATTGTGAAGAGTGCTGCATTAAATATGGAGATCCAGGTATCATTGTGATATGATGATTGTCTCCCTTGGGGTATATTCCCAGTCATGGTATAATTGGGGCTATTTTTAGTTTTCTCAGGATTCTCCATATTGATTTCCAAAGTGGTTGAACTAATTTACAGTTCTACTAGCAGTGTAAAATAGTTCCTTTTTCTCCATATCCTTACCAGCATTTGTTATTATTTGCTTCGCTGATCAAGAATGGGATTCTAACTAGAAGGATGTGTGGGCGTCTGAGAGGAGCACAGGACCTCCTTCATCACTATTGCACAAGACAGAACTGGAGCCAGGTGTCATGGCTCATGCTTGTAATCCCAGCATTCAGGAGGCTGAGTCAGGAGGATTGATGTTTAAAGCCAGCCTAGGCTACATAGAGAGACCTTGTCTCAAAAAGAGAAAGTCCACAAGACAGAGCTGGTACAGGTGAAAAGACATGAAGATGCATAGTCATAGGTGTAGTTACTGGTTGTGATGCTTCTACTTTCCAATAAAGAAATAAAGCCTTTTACTGATGGGGCTTGAGAGGTAGAATTGTCCACAGAGGAGAAAGTGCCTTTGTGAGGGTGCAAAATCAAGCAGGCTAGGACAACAACAGATGAAAATGTATTAAACTTCTAGGTAATGTTACTTCATCTTTGGTAGACTGTAGACATCAAAGCAAGAATATTTCATTGGTGTTGAAGAGGTTAAGGAGTTGTGTTTGCACTGGTTTCTGCATGGGCCACAATTCTATTGCTAATCTCTCTTTAAATGTAGGTCTTTTCCACATATTCTTATATAATCTTCTTTACCTTGTGATATAGCATAAGTTGTCTTTTAGGAACAACAGAATAAACAAATTACAGTAATAAACAAGGTGAATAGTCATATTTTCCATTTTCTCAGAGTGGTCCTATATAAATCCATGGTCCCAATTTCTACTCATATGCTAGTGACTAATGAAGATATGGGCTGGGATTTAGCTCAGTTGGTAGAGTGCTGTGCTGCAGTTTCTGAGGTCCCGAGTTCAATTCCCAGCACCGCAAAAATGGGAGAAGGGCCTGGCAATCCACTCCCAAGGCAATCCCGCAACAGTCAGCCATTAAAAACCCTATGAGGGTCGCTATGAGTCGGACTCGACTCGACGACACCTAACAACAACAACAACAAGTGGAGATATGTCAGACTTTTGACTTTCCAGTTACTTTGAAAATACTTTTTTTGTTTGAGAAAATTTCCCAAGTCATTTATCTGTGCTTTTCCAAGATGAGTGCCAGAAATACTTTCTCTGTTTCCCTAGCAGCTGAGGCACAAGCTTGTGTGACTCAGGCTTTATCCATCTAACACAGCAAATAAGAGTTTGATTCAGAAGAAAGTATGAAATAACTGATGCCTTGGAATCCATTCTTGTTGGATTGGCCTCAGAACCATTAAGTGTTCAGAGGCAGCAAGGTTATGCTAGCATCTAGTGACCAGCATCAGTGGTGTAAATTGGAGCATTTAGGCTGAAGTTTTAGCAGTAGCTTCTCCATTTTGATCGGTTACAGAGGAATTCAAGAGAAGCTCCTGGCTGTATAGTTTCTTTGTGGAACACTTTGGTCCCTGAAACCACCCAACTTACCCTCAAAGTATGATGCCATTATTCCTTGGGGCACCTTATTAAAGAGAAGTTTGTAGCAAGCATCCATGATGAACTTTGAATGATCAGTTGCAAGAATCTTTGCAGCTAATATAAATTTTAACCTCTTGAGACCATATTTACATAAGGACGTAATAGCCTCAGTGGGAAATAAATGTGTAAAATGTTACAGTTAACAATCAGCCTCTAAAAGAGTAGATATTGACACTAAATTACGAGGGTGATATAAAATAAGTTTCACTTCGACCTTAGAAATAGAGTCATAAAGCAAGTGATTGTTAGCTTAATCATTCTGTTTAATAATAATAATTAATTTTCCTCAAAGGAGGCTACTGTGTACTTAGGTGATAATTTCAATAAGATCTGAAGATATTTTTCCAAAACTTCCTCAAGAAACTAAAAGTCTTTGTCAAGTGTAATGCTAGTAACACTACACACATTGTACAAAATAAGAGAGCAACACCATTGAGTTTTGAAAATTAAAGTAATCTTATCACTATAGGGGAAAACAGTGGTCTTAAAGAGCAAGTAGCCTGCAGCTGTAGACCTGTGGAATCCGATCCCATCAGATCCCGGAAGCTAAGCAGGCCTGGTTAGTACCTGGATGGGAGACCACCTGGGAACACCAGAAGCTGTAGGTTTGGGAGAAGGACCTGGCAACCCCCTCCCAAAAATCAATCTGCCATTGAAAACCCTATGAACAGCAGAGAAGCACTGACAATAGTGTTTCCCCTGTTGTACAGAGGGTCACTATGAGTTGGATACCAACTCGACGGTACCTAACAACAACAACAACAAAGAGCAAGTAGCTCTTTGGCAGAAGGAGGGATGTCAATCACCCCTGCAAACTGCAGTCACTCCAAGGTTATTTTATATAATTGAAAGAAATAGCAGAACAGTAGCATCTAAAGGCCACTAGGATACAACATGATGTAGGGCACTAGTTGCATAAGGGAGAATCTTTTATTTATGTCAAATAAAATTTATGAGGCACCCTGTGATTATAATGTCAGGGTGAGGTTTCCAGTAACTAGACAGATAAGGTATCAGTTCTAGGATCATTGTTGTCATCATTATTACTCAGATACAAGCTGGAGGGAAATCAGAGAGTCACATATTTAAGTATGTGCACTTCAGTGCAAATATATATTAAAAGAAATAAAATAGAAAACATTACGTACCTGTCACAGGATAGAAATTCAATAAATGTGTGTTTTCCTCCATACTACAAACATGATTTTATGATTTGGACATTCTTTATGCTGAAAAGACTTAACTCAATGGACTATGAAATACCTGTGAAAATCAGAACAACCTGGAAGATTTAAGATGGTATAACACATCAGCATAGTGAGGACGAGGAGGAGAAGGAGGGGAAAAAGAAGAAGGAGAAGGAGAAGGAGAAGAAGAAGAAGAAGAAGAAGAAGAAGAAGAAGAAGAAGAAGAAGAAGAAGAGGAGGAGGAGGAGGAAGAGGAAGAGAAGAGGAAGAAGAAGAGGAAGAAGGAGAGGAGGAGGAGGAGGACATTTCTGTAAATTTTAGAATACTGGAATTTCAGGTTCTGACAATTGCAGATGTGGCTGAGTTGAATAGACTACCCCTCCTAAAGATAACAATCATAAAACTCAACTATTTGTAGGTCCTGGGGAACAATAAAAAGCAAGCAGAAACCATATGAGAGTTTATCCTTCAATGAGGAACGGGAAAAAGAAAATTTGTGACTTTGGCCTTTCTACCTGAGAGCATTCCTTGATTCATACACAATTAAGCAATCAGAGAAATGCAGGTTTATTAGCTGTAGGTTTGAAAAAAAAAAGAGAGTTTAAGGCTGGAAGAAAAGAGAAATCCTGGAAAGGAGGGAGTCACAGGGGAGCTGAAACTTCAGGCTGTTGAGTGTCTACCTGTTAGAGTATATACACAGAAGAGAGTCAATGCAGGACTCACCAAAAAGCAACAGAAGGAAGATAACTAAAAATCTATATGGAAGATGGGATTTTGAGTTTAAGTTTGCCCAATGTAACTATACTAGAATAAAAGGAATTTTTCTGAGATGACATAGTTTATTCTTGTTGTGTTATTATCTAACTAAAAGTTAATAGATAGATGAGTAAATAAGAAAAAATGGTCACTATTAGAAAGCAACACTGAACTGACTAAAAGGTTGCAATTACTTAAATCAGGTGTATAAATGTGTGCAAGGATTTTAGAAAATATTGAAGAAATCTGAGCAAATAATTAAAAACTATCATGATAAGCATAGAGGGAATTCTAGAACTGCAAAGAAGAGTAACTAATGGAAAAATCCATCAAAAGCCGGGCACGGTGGCACACTCCTGTAATGCCAGCAGCTTGGGAAGCAGAGGCAGGAGGATCACAAGTTTGAGACCAGAGGCAGTCTGTGTAATTTAGTGAAACCCTGTCTCAAAAAGTAAAAAACATGGGCTGAGGGTGCAGCTCAGTGGTCCAACACTTGCAAAGCATGCAAGCGCGAGGCCCTGTGTTCAACCCCCAGTACCAGAAAAAACAAAAACAAAACAAACAACAAAAAAAGTAAAAAAAAATCCATCAAATAAATTAAAGAGAAGATTGAAGGCAGCAAAAGTCAGTGAATTTGAAGACAGATCAAAAGAAATTGTCCAAACTGAAATATTAATAAAAATGAAAACAGAGATAACAGAACTATGAGACAATAATAGCAATCTAAACTACATGTTATTAGAGTTCAGGAAGAGGCAAGAGAGAAAACAGAGCAGAATAAATATTTGAAGCAATAATGGCAAAAACACTTTTGAACTTTCTTGACAGGCTTTGCCTCAGGGATCCAACAAACTCAGTAAAACTTAAGCAGGGCAAGAAGATAGCACATATAAGCACATTATGGCCAAACTGCTAAAACTTAAAAATGAAAAGGAAAGGAGGAAGCAGAGAAAATGATGTATTTATTGTCTATGGAAGGACAATGATTCAAGTGACCACAACTTTCTCATCAGAAAAGACCAACAACTTCAAAGCAAAAAAAAAAAAAAAAAAAAAAAAAAAAAAAAAAAAAAAAAAAAAAAAAAAAAAAAAAAAAAAAAAAAAAAAAAAAAAAAAAAAAAAAAAAAAAAAAAAAAAAAAAAAAAAAAAAAAAAAAAAAAAAAAAAAAAAAAAAAAAAAAAAAAAAAAAAAAAAAAAAAAAAAAAAAAAAAAAAAAAAAAAAAAAAAA
>VMDO01004032.1:0-132181 GCA_007922755.1 Pedetes capensis | reverse complement strand
ACCATGGACTGCCAAAAGAACCAACAGATCTGTCCTAGAAGAGGTACAACCAGAGTGCTCCTTGGAAGCAAAAATGGCCAAACTGCGTCTTACATATTTCGGACATGTAGTCAGGAGAGATCAATCCCTGGAGAAGGACATCATGTTTGGAAGAGTGGCAGGTCAACGCAAAAGAGGAAAACCCTCCACCAGATGGATTAACACAGTGTCTGCAACAATAGGCTTAAACATAAATAAGATGGTTTGCCTGGCACAGATTTGGCAAGTGTTTCGATCTGCTGTACATAGGGTCGCTATGAGTCGGACTCGACTCGACGGCACCTAACAACAACAACAACATGTTGGCCTTGAACTTGTGATGGTCCCCCTGCCTCTACCTCTTGAGTTTTGAGATTACCACTAACCCTAGCTAAAATAAATGTTATGTTAAATAGTTTTATATTAGAGAATTAAACTCTAGAATCTTTCATTTTAAACTTTCAATGAATAATGATACTATCCATGAAAATTATTTATAGTTTTCTAACTATGATAAAAAAACAAACCTTCTTGGTTAATATTTTTACTAACCCATGGAAGGATATTCTAGTGTGGAGCTATCCTGAGAGATAACAACTTCTCTGGCAATATTGATAACCAATCAGAAGTCACTAGTCATGGGAATGTTTCACAGAAGATAAAAGCACCGGGCATTAATGATTCAGTAACTGATACATAAATCAGCACTGGCTCAAACAGGAACTTCAGCTTCTGAGAAGCTACACTAGGCACACTTCTCCCCAGACCTCTTCCTTAGACACTGTGTATTAGGCAAACATAAAAAGATTCTGAAAGATGAAGGGATAAAGGTAGACATTCAAGGGAGCTCAGAAATAATGTATAGTGCTGAGTTCTCTGGATTTTCTTTTTACCTCATGTTGAATAGATTTGAAGATAAAGTGCCAGGAAATAGATAGAGATAGAGGTAGAGATAGAGATGGAGATAGAGATAGGGATAGAGATAGATAAAGAGAAAGAGAGACAGAGAGAGAGAGAGGCTGACTCAGGTAAAAATAACTTCCAAAGAGCTCTTCTCTTTAGTCAAAATATAAAACAAAACAAAATAATATAATAGTGAAGAGACTGATGAGCAAGGAAGAAAATTTTCCAGCAGTCACTCCTCTACTTGAGTCAGAGACCATGGAAAGCCTGTGGCTCCACCCCTAGTCATACCAATAAAGTCCAGGAGAGAAGATAAGTTTATGATCAGACATGGAATAGTTAGGTGTTATTACTACTGACTGTAAGCATGAAAACAATAATAAAAGAATATGAGGAAGCACTCTACATACACATATTTGCTAACTTAGATTAAATGGACATATTACCTGAAAAACACAACCTGCCACAATTTATTCCAACATGAAATACATAACTTTACTAGCCCTATAAAATTGAAGAAAATTATATTTTTGTTTTAATGCTTCCCAGAAAAGAAACTTCCAATCCCTGATTATTTCACTGGAGTAGTCTACCAAATGTTTAAAGCAGAATTACCAGGATTCTATACAACTTCTTCCAGATATGAGAAGGGGAAAAACTTGATTCTTTTTACAAAGCTAGTATCACTTTAATAGAATGCAAAGATATTGTAAAGAAAGAAGAAACTTAAAGATCAGCAAACCAAATAAATACAGACAAAAGATCATTAAAGATTAGGAAATAGAACTCTACAATACCTGAAAATTTACACTGTGAATTAGTGGAGTTTATTCTACAGTATCAAGGCTAGTTCAATATTTAAAAGTCAGTCAATATAGTCTACCATATAATCTGACTAAATAAGAAAAAAAATTGAAAGATTATATTGATCTGTGTAGGAAAGGCATTTGACACAAACATACTCTTAGTAAAAACTCACAGAAATAGAAATGAAGGGAAAAAATTTCAACTTGAAAAAGTCTAAACCAAAATCCAATGGTCAAAATCACATTGAATGGTGAAATGTTGAATGCTTTCATCCTAAGGTAGAAAAGAAACACAGGAAATGTGTTCTCACCATTCTTGATTAGAGGACAGTACTCAAAGTTCTAGCCAGTTCAATAAAGCTAGGAAAGGTAGTATAAAATATACACATTAGGAAAAAACTATCTTATTTATTCATGATATTATTGTCTATTTAGGATATGCAAAAGAATCTACAAAAAAATTCTTAGAACTAGTAATAAAGTTTAGGTTGCGGAATATGACATAAGCATGCAAAAAGGCATTTATATTTCTCTATACTAAATCACATGGTCACTAAAATTACAATAAAATGCTATTATAATAACAAAATTAATACTTAGTAAATCTAGAAAACATAGGTGGAACTTATGCTGAAAGCTATATAATATTAATAAAAGAACAAATCTAAACATATGGAAATGGATACCATGTTCATGGATTAGAATACAACAAAAAATGTCAATTGTACTAAAATTGACATACAATCTTCATATAATTCTTATCAGTGTTCCAGAAAATGTTTGTATGTATAGGAAAAATTACTCTAAAACTCATATGGAAAATTAAAGGAAGAAGAATAAAACAGTTTTGAAAAGGAAGGAAAAACAGAAGGAATCAGTCTAGCAAATTTTAAGACTTGTTCTAAAGCTACATTCACCAAGACAGGTGGCAGTGGAGAAGGTAAGAAAATCCAGGGAACTAACGAAACTCGCATAGACCGATCAAACAGTGTAGAGAATCCAGAAGTCGTCTCAAAGTATATTCCCAACTCATTTTGGCAAAGATGAAAGCAACTCAATGGAGGGAAAATAGTCTTCTCAGCAATAACACTTGATCAACTAGACATCTACAGGCAAAATAAATGAGTCTTGACATTAAAAATAAATGAGGTCACACATTATAAAAATTAACACAAATGGGTCATATTTGGAAATACAAAAGATAAAACTTTTAGATAAAAAAACAGAGAATACTTTATGTTATCATGTATAAATAACTCTCAATACTCAATAATAAAAAATCAAATACTCCAGTGGGCAAAACACACAGAGACATTTTACTGAGGAGAATATACAGTTGGCACAAAAACACATGAAAATATTTTCAACAACATAGTGAATAGGGGGGCTGGGACTTAGCTCAGTTGGTAGAGCGATCAGCTGCAGTCTCTGAGGTCCCGAGTTCAATTCCCAGCACTGCAAAAACGGGAGAAGGACCTGGCAATCCACTCCCAAGGCAATCCCGAAACAGCCATTGAAAACCCTATGAGGGTCACTATGAGTCAGATCCGACTCGACGGCACCTAACAACAACAACAACAAGCGAATTGGGAGACAAATTAAAACCACAATAAAGTATCACTACTTATCTACCACAATGGCTAAAAAAATTAAAATAAAAATAAAGACAAAAAATTGTTGACAATACCAAATGCTGGCATGGATGGGGAGGAACTCCCTATAGTTATGGTGGAAATATAAAATCCTGTAGCCACTCTGGAAAATATCTTGGCATTTACTCAAAGAAAACTATGATCCAATTACCATACAACCCAACAATTGAACTCCAATGCATTTAACCCAGAAAAAAAAAAGACTTATGGTCATTCAACAATGAGTGTTTGAATGTTTATAGTGGCTATATTTGTAAAATCCCCAAACTGGAAATAATCCAGGTCTCATTCAACTAGTGAAGGAGCAAACGAGTTGTTGTACATCCATTCTGTGGAATTATTCTCAGTAATAAAGTGGATTAAACTATCAGTACACACAATTTGGGGCTGGGACTTAGCTCAGTTGGTAGAGCACCTCTCTGCAGTCTCTGAGGTCCTGAGTTTGATTTCCAGCACTGCAAAAATGGGAGAAGGACAAGGCAATCCACTCCCAAGGCAATCCCAAAATAATCAGCCATTGAAAACCCTATAAGGGTCTCTGTGAGTCAGACACAACTCGATGGCATCTAAAAACAACACCACACAATTTTAAAGAAGGAGCAGAAAATTATACAGATTTTTTAAAGCCTATTTCAAAATGTTACATATTGTATAATTCTATGTATGTGTTATCCATAGATTGAAATTGGTGATTACCAGAGGATAAAGAAGGGAAAAGAAGATGTTGTTGTTGTTACGTGTGGATAACACAACTTTGTTTGCTGAAACTGAAGAGTATTTGAGATATTTATCAATGAAGATCCAAGAATACAGCCTTTGGTATGTATTGTGCCTAAATATCAATGAAACAAAAATCCTTACACCTGAGTCAGTAAGCACTTCATGAAAAGAGGAGAAAAGATTGAGATTTTCCAAGATTTTGCTTTACTTGGTTCTACAATCAATACCTACTGAAACAGCATTCAAGAAATCAAAAGACACATTGCATTGGGCAAATCTGTTGCAAAATATCTCTTCAAAATATTCTAAAGTAAAGATGTCACACTGAGCCAGGGGTGGTGGTAGACACCTGTAATTCCAGCAATTCAGGAGGCAGAGGCAGGAGGATTGAAAGTTCGAGATCAGAGGCGGTCTGCATAATATAGCAAAACCCTATCTCAAAAAGCAAAAAAAAAAAAAAAAAAAAGTGGATAGAGGTGCAGCTCAGTAGTATAGTACTTGCAAAGCATGCAAACACCAGGTTCTGGGTTCAATTCCCAGTACCACACAAAAAAATAAATAAATAAAAAAGATGTCATATGAAGATGAGCCTGACTCAGGCCATGGTATTTTCAGTTGCATCATATGGTTGTAAAAGCTGGATATTGAACAAGGGAGACAGGAGAAGAATTAATGCTTTTGAATTATGGTACTGGATGCAAATATTGTATATACCATGAAGTGCCAAACGAACCAACAGATCTAGAAGAAGAACAACCAGAGTGCTCCTTGGAAGCAAGGGTGGCTAGACTGCATCTGTCGTATTTAGAGCACATTGTTGGAAGGGACCAGTCCTTGGAGAAGGACATCACATTTAGGAGAGTGGAGGGTCAAGGAAGAAAATAAAGACCCTCAAGTAGATAGATTGACACAGTATCTGTAACAATGAGCTTAAACATAAAACAATTTGTGTGCATGGCACAGTGTCAGGAGTGTTTCATTTTGTTGTACATATGGGGCAGGATTTGTGGGACCCTGACTCCCAAAGACCCTGGGTTCGAGCCTATCTAGCTCACTTTGAGTCTCATTAAGGGACAGGCCAGGAGATCTGACTCACCTCGGTGGGAAACAGCTCTTGGGGCTTGAAGACAACTCCCTTGGCCTGGAGGTTAGACCAAGATGGTGCTCCCAGTTGTCTTCTTGGTGTGGCCCCTGCCAAATTCTTACGACGAGATTCCTTCCCATTGGTTAATGGTATGGTCTAATGCTCCTCTCAAGCAACTGCTTAAAAGGCTGTCCTTCGGAAACAAAGCTGATTCACCTCCCTGAAGATGTCCTGGAGTGGTTGTGTGTCTCCATTTGGTCTCACCCCCACAGGGTTTGCAGGACACTGGCTCCCTCGGTGGTCACCAGGATGACAGATCCCCACACATAGCATTGCCATGGTCTGTTTCTGACCTCTGATATTGAAGTTTTCCATCACCTCTTTCCAAAAATGTAGTCAGCTTGGTTCGTGTATGTTCTGTCTGGTGAATTCCACATGTGTAGCTGCTGTTTAAGTTGGTGAAAAAATGTATTTGCTATGAAAAATTCATTAGTCTGACAAAATCCTGTTGCCTGATTTCCAGGATCATTTCTCCCACCAAGGTCATACTTTCCAACAACTGAGCCTTCTTCTTTTTCCCAATTTTTGCATTCCAGTCAACAGTAAATATCAGTATACCCTGAATATATATTCAGTCAATTTCAGACTGCAGAAGACTGTGAAAATCTTCCCTGTCTTCATTTGTAGCCTTAGTGGTAGGTGTGTAAATTTGAATAACAGTCATATTAATTGGCATTCCTTATAGGTGTATAGATATTATTCTATCACAGAGAGCACTGTATTTCAGGACAGATCTTGAGATGTCTTTTTTGATGATGAATGCTACACCATTTCTCTTAAAGTTTTTTCTACCAGCATAGTATACAGATATGATTATCTGATTCAAAATGGCCAATACCACTCCATTTTAGCTCACTGAGAGCTAGAATGTTAATGTTTATGAACGCCATTTCACTTTTGAGAATTTCTAATTTTCCTAGATTCATACTACATACATCCCATGTTCCAAATATTAATGGGTGTTTACAGTTGTTCTTTCCCATTTTGAGTCATGCCTCCTCAGCAAATGGATGTCCCTGGAGCTTTAATCCGTTCTTGTCATTAAGATTGAATCAACTTTGAGGAGACAACTCTTCCCTAGACATCTTTTGAATGCTTTCCAACCTGGGGGCCTCATTATCTGACTATATCTGACAGTGTATCTTTGCTATTCCTTGGTTCTCAAAGGCTAATTGTTTTGGTGGTGCACCATGCGATCCTTCTCCCTAGTCTGCCTTAGTCTGGAAGCTCAGCTGAAACCTTGTCCGGGGGTTCAGCTCAGGCCTGGCAGAGGTCAGAGCCTTGCCCTGACACCGAGTGGGTATCAGGGACCCACTGGACCAGGTTGGTGTGGTGGCCGGAGGCGCCAAAGAAGGACCTCCGGAGACCTTCTGTGAGAAACAGGAGAGGGAAAGTTTATTGGGTTACTCCCCAAGTGGGGTGCAACCAGCAAGCAGCCCCTGTTAAGTGCTCAAGTGCTAGCTCTAAGCCTACAGCATAGAATGCTACAGGCTCACTGCTGGAACAGCTCAGCCTTAAAGGCACAGCTACAAGCAGTTGGTTCCCCTGGGCTTGGGTTCCCAGGGTTCCCCTGGTGGTCTTGACTCTTGCAGCTCGCCTTCTCTGCCTCCCTCCTTCCCAAGGAGGAACTGGGAGGCTCGTCATGACTTGCTTGTAGCCTTCAGCACTTCAGGGCCCCTGGTCTTGATGCGTGGGCTTGCTTGGAGATCTTACACTGGATTAGGAAGCGCTGAGTCAAGGTGATGGGGTCTGGACAGAAGTTGAGGGACAGTGAGAGATGAAGAGGTGAAGGGGGTCCAGGAGCCCTGCTTATATAGGCTCCTAGAGGGGGGCGTGTACTGGGGTTAGCCAAGTGACACATTCCTCACAGGTACAGCAGGTAAACTGTCATACCTGCCAGGTAGGGGCAGTTATCTAACTGAGATGCTAGGGGTAGCCAACCAAAATTGAGGTGGTTGAGGCTGGTCAGGGGCCATTTTTGCTCACTTGATGGGAGGGGTAGGAGTGAGTGAGTGTGATGTGGCCCTGGGGTCACCTAGAGGTCAGTCCCTCAGGCTAGTATGAGGGACCCTAGTTATGGGGTGCATTTAAAAAATCCCAACAAAACCTGTCTACCATGGGTGGCCCTGCTGGTATTTCTAATACTGGGGGCATAGCTTTCAGCATCACAGCAACATGCAAGCCCCCACAGCACAACAAGCTGGCAGACAAATGAGAGGGAAAAATGGTAAGTGGGTATAATTATAGAACAGCAAGGTGAAGGGTTCTGGTCATGATGAAACACTGTGTATGCTGACAGTGTGAAGGTCTATATGGTGGTCGTGATGCTGCCCTGTTATCTTGCAAGATGTCCACACTGGGGGAAGAGCACATAAAAGATGCCCAACATCTCCCTATATTACTTCTTCCAATTTTATGTGCATTTACAGTTCTCTAAAAGCAATATATTACTGAGTGGTTGTGAACAGGCTTTCAAAAGGAAAATTTATATTTATGGGTTGCAGATAAAACTAAACAGTGACTATAAATTGAGAATATTTTCTAAATTTGGGTGTAGTACTTACCCGTGGGCAAGAATATAGGCTCTGAAGCCAGGTGTGGTGGCTCAGCCTGTAGTCCCAGCACTAGGGAGGTTGAGGCAGGAGGATTGACGTCCTGGTCTACATAGAGTTCCAGGCCAGTTTGGACTACAAAGCAAGACCATGTCTCAGAAAACCAACCAACCAACCAAACAAACAAAAGGGCATAGGCTTTGGAGACAGAATGTAGGTTTGAATTTCAGATCCGCTCCTTATTAACTATCTCAACTTATCCTAGAACTCATATTTACTGAATTTACATCTAGGATATTTTGAACTACCTCATTATGTTCTTAAAGCACACAGCTCCCATACTTCAACTGATCATAAAATATTGAGACGTGAGTTATCTTTCTGAGGTTGCATGCAAAGTAACTAGAAATGAAGATTAGTAAGTCTAATTTCATTAAAGTCCATCTAAGCTTTAAAATTTATGTTAGATTTCAGGATAAAATGCTGAAGAAACTCTGGTTCTGTCAATAGTTGTTCCACGAACAGTATTTATGCACAAGATCTGATAACTTTAATGTGTTGAAAACTTAGCACCATATATCAGGACCAGGGGTATAATGAGAATCTCATACAATTTGATCTAAAGTTTAACTTTAAAAAAAAAAGACCTAGCAACAAGATACATTAAATGGTTACTGATACATTGATGCAAATATGCAATAACCCCATTTGTAAAAAGCATCCAGTTTTACAGCATGTTGACTTTTAAAATTACAGTTCAGCCCAAAAGGTAACTTGTTATTGGTTTGATACGAACTTTAGATTGTTGTTGTTGTTAGATGCCTTCTAGTTGGGTCCAACTCATAGCGACCCTCATTGGGTTTTCAATGGCTAATTGTTTCAATGGCTAATTGCTTTGGGAGTGGATCCTCAGGTCCTTCTCTCATTTTGGTGGTGTCGGGGATTTAGCCCAGGGCCTCAGAGAGTGCAGAGTGGCACTCTACCAACTGAGCTAAGCCCCACCCCAAATAAATTTAAGGGAAAAGCCCAAAAATAGCATGAGGGTTGCTAACTTAAATTGGTAAACAGGCCAAAATTATTAAACAGTAGGTAAATGTCTTGTTCCCAAGCTTTTTGCTGATGGATACCATAATTCTAAGATGTGCTGTGACAGATATTATTGGTTGTCCCTAGTATTTTGCCATAACTTGTCCACACAGTATCTTCACCAAGAAATGATTAATTTATAACTGATATTGTTATTTATATGCTGAGAATGTTACTGTGGTTCCCTGAAGTAATTAAATTATATATCATTTATAATAACAGGCTCACTAACTTCAGGACATTTTTTTATTTCTTATAAAAGAAATAATTCAAATACCAAAAGACATAAAATACACACCTTCTCCAGTAGTATAATTTGATTGTTTATTTTATTTACCTTTTATTGATAAGAATAATCCATTCATCAACTAGAAAAGGTTAAAAAATAAAATGAAATAATGCCTTGGAGCATGCAAAGCCTAAATTACTTATTCTCCGGTCCTTTACAGGAAATGCTTCCTGATCTTGCTATAAATCAAATCTTGGTGAGAATCACTATTCATTCATCCTTGAAGTCTATTTTGCTAGTTTTATCCAGAACCAGCGTTGAGATTGAGATTGCTGAATTAAATGGTTTGCGTTTTTATAACTTTTGATTTACACTTCAAATTGTAACCGAAAAATATATTTCCAATTGTAGTGTTTTGCTTATTTTCCAGTATTGATTCAAAAACTGATATTGCTATTTTCAAAAAATAATATTACTTTTATAAAACTGTTCCTCATTATACCAGTCAAACATGTTATTTAATTGTGTTAGTAATATTATGCTCACTAGAGAAGATGTTGCCTGCAGCTGTACCACTGTGGCATCCGATCCTGTTAGCTCTCAGAAGCTAAGCAGGTTAGTACTTGGATGGGAGACTGCCTGGGAATGCCATTTACTATAGACTTGAGAGAAGGCCATGGCAAACCACTCCATAAAACAATCAGCCATTGAAAACCCTATGAACCACAGAGAAGCACGATAATAATGTTTCATCTGTTGTACACAGGGTCACTATGAGTTGGACACAGACTTGACAGCACTTAACAACAACAAGAGATGGTGATTATTTTATACAATTATAATAGATTTGGCTAGTATCATTTTCTGTGGATCAGCTTTTACTACCATGATCTCTTACATAACATTTCCTTACTCTGAATATTCAACCTCCATCATGATCAAGCCCAAAATTAGAAAATAAAATTCACAATATTACTCACATACTGACATCTATGAATGCTTTGCTTTTGGTTTTTAGAATGACACATGTGTATGCATCTACATATTTTTCAAAATAAATGAATACACAATAAAACACAGAGGGTGCCAAAAATGTATACACATTAACTTTATTAACACTGTAATACTCAATATACACCTGATAACAAAAGATGAATACAAGACACATTTGAGTTCTGCAATTCCAAGAGGTCAGATTACACACTGACATTGTAATTCAATTCAACTGCAAAGGGTAATACATAGATAAAACCTCATAAAATGTGTATGTTTTTCTTAGCAAAGTCACTATGTTAACATTTTCACATAGAGACATCATTTTATATAACATTGTTTCTCATAGTTGCATAATATTTTATGGCCTGAGTCTTAAAATTATCCTTTTTCCTCTTGCTGTTGTTGTTAGGTGCCATTGAGTCATATCTAACTCACAGTGACCCTCACAGGGTATTCAATGGCTGATTGTTTCGGGATTGCCATGGGAGTGAATTACTATGTCCTTCTTCGATATTTCCTCCTGTAGGGTATTTTTATTCCTTTACAATGTATTTATTTATCTATTTATTCATTCATTCACTTATTTACTTCAATGCAAAGTATTGAATCTGGGACTCATGCAAAAGAAGCCGGTGTTCTACCACTGAGTCACATCCCTAGCCCTCTTTCACTATTTAAAATAAGCACTGAAATAATAAGTACTTTTTGAACTTAACATATGAAGACTACTTTATCAGTTATCTTACCCCTCAAAATTTCTATTTAATAATTTAGGCAAATACCAAATCATTTTGTGACTAGTGGTACAAATTCATTTATATGCTTACTGAGATTATGAGGATGATTTTCTGGCCTGGGTATTCCATCTGTTTCGTAACTTTATCTTTTAAAAAATAATGTCATTTTGTTTTGTTATTATATAAAGTATTTGTTTTTTCATAATATTTTGTATATTTGCGTTTTATTTTATTTTTCTGATGTGATGGATAATAAACTATCTACTTTCTATTTGAATTTCTTTGACACTAGTGGTGTATACTTTTTCTCATATTTTAGTCAATTTTGTTAATGGATTTTCATATCCTTTGGCTGATTTGCTCTTATATTGCAGTTTTCTTTATGTGTACTTTCATTCCTGTCTCATATTGAGATTGGAAAGTCTAGGAGTCATTAGGCAACACTTTGGTTTTCTTCGTTTAGTTTAGTAGATATGGCTCTGTTTTTATAAATCCTTTATTGCTTTACTATTATTGTGTGTTATTTTTGCATAGATAGTTTAGTAGATAGTTTAGCAGATAGTTTTGTAGATAGATTTTTGCAGAGATAGTTTAGTAGATAAGGCTATGTTTTTATAAATCCCTTATTGCTTTAATATTATTGTGTATTATTTTTGCAGAGAAGCAGCAATTGGGTTGTGCCACAAATATTTACATTTAACAAGTCCTTTTTAAAATTGTCATTGGGGTGAAAAAGCTGTTCAACTATTTTGTACATTTTTCTGTATGCATTTCTAATGTGTAGCAGTTATATTTATATTCTGCATGTAAATTCTTATCAATAATGTATATTAAATGTATATTATTCTGCACATTTTAACTCCCTTAAATGTGTATTTAGTAAATAGAAGTCCTTGCCATCAATACAGTCAAGTGTATCATTATCATAACTTTCTTTGTATATTTAGCATATTTTTATAACATTTAAGAATTCATCTCTTAAAGAAAATTATGAAGATATTATGTTCTCTTATACTCTGACAGGGCTGGGATTTAGCTCAGTGGGTAGAGCTCTGCGCTACAGTCTCTGAGGTCCCGAGTTCAATTCCCAGCACCACAAAAATGGGAGAAGGACCTGGCAATCCACTCCCAAGGCAATCCCGAAACAGTCAGCCATTGAAAACCCTATGAGGGTCACTATGAGTCGGATACCGACTCGACAGCACCTAACAACAACAACAACAACAACAACAACACTCTGACAATCCTATGATTGGCTACCACATGAGTTTCTTTAATTCACTTGAAGTTAACTTTGTGTATGGTGTGAAGAGGTCTTGATTTCATTAAATTTGTTGGCACTATTTATTGGAAGGTCTTTCTCCACATAGCCAGGCTGCCCACTGGACATGAGGCAGGATAACGATAGTCAACAGAGTGGTGCATGGTACCTGTGTGAGATGCCACCTGCATGTTCACCTGGGCCACAGCACAGGGACGGATGCTTATGAAGCCACTCAGTGGATGCATGTTAAGCTTGTTCATGGTATAGTATGTACCACATTGTCTACCACCTGTGGCATCTGGTTCTGTCAGATCTCGGAAGCTAAGCAGGGTCGGCCCTGGTTAGTCCTTGGATGGGAGACCACCTGGGAATACCAGGTGCTATAGGCTTGGGAGACAGACCTGGCAACCCACTCCCAAAAAACAATCAGCCATTGAAAACCCTATGAACAGCAGAGAAGCACTGTCAATTGTGTTTCGCCTGTTGTAGGTAGAGTCGCTATGAGTCAGATACTGACTTAATGGTACCCAACAACAACAAAGCTCTGAAGGGGTTGGCAAAAAGAGCAGTGACAAAAATCAGTGAGAACCATGGCTTCAGGAGACATCATCTGTCAGGAGGTGCAAGGGAGCAAAACTGTGTCAACTATGGCCTGGCAGAAAGGGAGCTCAAGAAAGAAATGCCCAACTCTCTTGCTGCCTTTTTCTGATATGCTAATTCAGAGCCTGGGCCTCCCATCAGCAGAACCAATGACCCCAGAGGTGGCCCTGGAGAACATGGTTCTTGGATGTCAGAGCCTCAGGCACAGAGTAATGTGGGAAAGGGCGGCAAGTACCCACCCACACCACCTGGAAGGTGCCTCATCACAGGCCAAGTGTTCAGACAGGGTGAGGGATTTTTATTTTCTTTCAAATAAGAATAAAGGAGATCAACCATTTTGCCATAATGTTTACTATGTTTAATATCCATAAGTATTTCCAATTTGTCCTGAATATTTTTAGTTAAAGATAATAAAACTAATCCTAGTCTCTCCCTTTAAAACCAAGACAAAATGAGAAGAATGAGAAAGAACTTGCTCTTCAACTTAATTGGAGGACAGACAGCCACAGCTCCAAACTTTGGTATATCTGGGAGGACGCAGGTGCCAGACTGGTTTCTCCACCATGTCTTACGCGTGAGTGTTCTTCCAAAGGATGCTCTTCTGCATGGTACATCACGCGACTTGTTCCTTGGGATAGACAAGTCCAGTTTCTTTGAGAATGCTTGATTTGTTGTAGAAGGAATTGTCATGGAGCCCTGGGTGTTCAATGTAACTTTTGTGCTGTTAGTGTGATGAGGTGGGGGAGGAAAACTTAAGTTACATTGAACTAGGCAGCCGCTGGTCCTCGTCACCCAAGCTGAGATCACTATTTGATCACCTCTAAAAGGCAGCACTATAGTGCTTCAGGGGGTGAGGAGACATCCCAAGGTCTGAATGGAGGCATAGCCCTGAGCTGACAAATGGTAGAAAATGTTCAGAGAATATGGATCAAAATCCAGATCTGCTAAACTGTTTAACCAATTTGAGCTGCACCTCTGCTGGCTTCCCTCACCCACACGCTACACTGTAAGGAATCCCGATGGAGAGGAATGCAATGCAAATTAAAGACCAGGAAAACTTTGTAAAGAACCCTTGAATGATAATATAACCAGTCAAAACCCAGTAGTGGAAGTAAGAAAAAATAGCTGCATAACTATGTCCTCAGTTTTCAAAGTAAAGAAATAATACATATTATTGAAATAGACAGGTAAAAGGGATTTTATGTCATATACAAGAAAATAATCCATATATAATCCATATATAAGAAAAAAATCCAACCATGGATGTTCTAATATTTGATAGAAGAGACACAACAGAAAAGGCATAGCCCACATGCAAAAGGTGACAATATACACAAAGTACTAATAATAGGATAAATGACATGAGTTACAAGGGCAAAAGCTAAAGAAATGCCATACAGGCATGGTAGCACATCTCTTTATCGTGGGGTACGTTCCGAGAAACAGGGCACCGAGCAACATCATCATCCCGTGAGCACCGTATTTATGCAAACCTCAGTAGTATACCCTGCACACACCTGAGCTGCCCCTGGCTGCACACCTGTACGGCATGTTATTATACTAAATGTTGTGGCAGTTGCCACACAATGGTAAGTGTGTGCATATCTACACATAGAAAAGGTACAGTAAATACATGGTGTAAAAGATAAAAATGCCCCATGTGCATAGGGCACTTAGCATGAATGGAGCCTGCAGGACTGGATGCTGCTCTGGAGAGGCAGTGAGTGAGGGCAGTGTGCAAGCCTAGGACCCTACTGTCCCCCTCTGAAGACCTTAGGAACGCTGCTCACTTAGGCTAAGTTACAGTCACAGTTATTCAATGAGAAAATATCTTGAGAGTATGGTAACACATTTATTTTGTAAACTTTGATTCTTTTAAACTTTGATTCATTTGTTGTTGTTAGGTGCCATTGAATCAGTTCTGACTCCTAGGGACCCTATGTACAACAGAATGAAACCTGCCCCACTGTGCCACACCCAGCACTATGTCAGTGCTTCTCTGCTATTCACAGGGTTTTTGACAGGTGATTGTTTTGGGAGTGGGCTGCCAGGTCCTTCTCCCATTTTTGCAGTGCTGGAGATCAAACTCAGAGCGTACAGAGCAGCACTCTACCAACTGAGCTGGATGTCTAATTCTTTTGTAGTAACAGCTTAGAACATATCTCAATGGCGCAGCAGTGCAAAATATTTTCTTTCTTTATATCCTTATTTTACGTGTCTACCTTTAATTTTTATTTATTTATTTATTTGTTTACTTATTTATTTATCATTATTTACTTATTTTTAAAAATTTTGTTAAAAGCAAAGGCCAGGCCTACACAGTGTCAGGATCATCAGTGTCTCTGTCTTTTGCACATCTTGTCTGTCTGGAAGGGACATCAGGGTCAATAACACAAATGCAGCACAATCTGCTGTGATAACAATATTCCTTGCACAACACCTCTGGAAAGAGCTGCCAGCTGCTGTTTGGCTAGTAATATTTTTTATAAGTAGAAGTGAACTCTAAAATAATGATATACAATATAGCACAATAAATACATAAGGCAGTAACCTATTCATTATCAGTAGAGTATTATATACTGGGGCTGGGGTTTAGCTCAGTTCATAGAGCGCTGTTCTAGGGTCCCTGAGGACCCAGGTTCAATCCCCAGCATCACAAAAATGGCAGAAGGACCTGCAATCCACTCCCAAAGCAATCCCCAAACAACCAGACATTGAAAACCCTATGAGGGTCACTATTAGTTTGATCCAACTCAACAGCACCTCACAACAACAACAACATTACACACTGTGTATAATTATATATGCGTTACATTTTGTGACCAGCATTGCAATAGTTTTTTTTCTATCAGCACACCTGAAACCTATGAGTAAGGCATTGTCTATGATGCTACCACATCTGGACATGAGAGGAGTTTTCCAGATCTTCTATAATTTCATGGGATCATTGTGCAGTCTGACATTGAATGAAATTTCATTATGCAGTTGATTACTATATTTTTAAATCACAAAGGTCTCTTAAAACAAAAAAAAATTAAAGTAGATAAGAGCATAATTGCCTGCAGCCGTAGCCCTGTGGAATCCTATCCGGTCAGATCTCGGAAGCTAAGCAGGGTCCGGCCTGGTTAGTGCCTGGATGGGAGACGGCCTGGGAACACCAGGTGCTTTAGGCTTGGGAGAAGGACCTGGCAACCCCCTCCCAAAACTCAATCTGCCATTGAAAACCCTATGAACAGCAGAGAAGCACGGACAATAGTGTTTCCCCTGTTGTACAGAGGGTCGCTATGAGTCGGATACCGACTTCACGGCACCTAACAACAACAACAACAAGAGCATAATTGATTTTTATGATAAGTGAAATAGAAAATAAAGTTATTTAGATTTGGAAAGGGAGGTGAAGCTCAGTGGTAGAGCTCTTCCTTAGGATGCACAGGGTTCAGGTTTCCAAACCCAGAAACTCATTAACAAAAAATGTTAATTAGACTTTCAACGTGTAAAAGCAAACAGAGACATTCAAGTGAATATGATATAAATGATCAAGGAAATATCAAGGTCTGACAACTTGAATTAAAAGCAATTATAATAATAGAGTAAGATAAAGAAAAGAAATCTTTAAAAAAATGACAGCCATAATGAACAATCTGCCATGGAGCATTGCTCATGAAGCTGAACATACAGCATTGTAGTTCACAAGGGTGGGAAGGGGGGAAGCATAGGGGAGGGTAAGGGGGAACCTATATGAATAATGTTTATCAAAATGCATAGATGGAAATGTCACAATGAAAAGCATGTCAAAATGAAACACATTAAGATGTACATTAAAAATTTCTAATAAAAAAATAAATATTGTATTATTAAAATTATAATAAAGCTGAGAAAGCAAGAAGGAGTGGAGAAAGACACAACAGTGGGAATCTCTGAGTCTAACTTACCTTTCTCAGTTCCAATCAGACCTCATAAGGTAGATATGAACTTTATATCATCTGATTCATAGATTATGTATATAATTGCTTATAGCTGTATAATTCGTAGTGAAAGAGTATACCTTTTAAATTACCCAAAATCAATGCCAAAAATTAGTCATGCCTTTAATAAAAAACAAAGAATTATATTAATTATAAAAATTGACTTTGTAATAAGAATCAATAACAAAATAGAAGCAGTATCAAAAATACCTATTGAAAAGAATATTGATCAAATATCAGATAAAATTTTATTTCAAAGCCAGTGTTCCAAATCTTTTCTAAAAATCAGTAATGTAAATATTTTAGACAATTTCATAACCATAAATATTTGAATACTCAAGCTATCTGAATGAATTTTTAAAATAAATATTTATTCAAGAATTTAAAAACTATAAAAATACCAAAGAAACAAAAGTATAATGATAAAGGCAGAGATAAATTAACAACTAAAAACTGGATGATGTAACTAAAAAATAAACAAGATTTCTGCTTCTCTGTAGAAATGTAATATAAAAGATACTGTTGTTATTGTTGTTGTTAGGTGCCGTTGAGTCGTGTCCAATTCATAGAGACCTTCATAGGGTTTTCAACGGCTGATTGTTTCAGGATTGCCTCGATAGTGGATTGCAAAAACCTTTCCCATGTTTGTTGTGCTGGGAATTGAACTCAGGACTTTAGGACTGCAGAGTGGTGCTCTACCAACTGAGCTAAATCCCAGCCCCGTAAAAGTCACTAGCTGTCTTAATTAAAGGCGATGTGTAGTTTCAAAAAATTCTGACTGAGAATTGGCAAAGATTCAGCGACAATTCATACACAGATAGATGTTAAATATGTTGTTAGAATTTCTTCAAACATATTTGAAAAGCTGGATGAGATGGAACAATTTCTAGAAAAATATAGCCTAGCCAAAGTGACTGCCTATTGGATGGGAAATCTAAAGTGATCAATTACTACCTAAGAAATTTAGAAGATGTCAAGGAACAGCAAGTTTTACTCCGTTTCACAAGTGAATTCTATCAAAACTTCAAGGAACATTTAACCAGTAAGCTCCTTTTATGTAGCAAATATAGCGCTCCCATAAAACTCCTGACAAAGACAGCAGAAGAGGAAGCTGCAGACCATCAAAGGCATAAATCACGAAGATTGTGCTTCCTCTAACAGTCAAGGATGATTCCGCCTATTAGAAAATCTAGTAAAAACTCTACTACCTTAATAGCCCCAAGGTTAGGAGGAGCCTTGTTGCTTCCTTACAACATAAAAAATTCTCAATAAAAATTTTATTTTCTTAATATAGTCCTCAAAACAGAATTTAATGTCATACTTAATGGGGAAACATTTAAGAACCATTACATGAAACCATGCCTTTAAAGTGAGAAATAATTCCAGGGTACTCAGTGATACTAATCGGATTCATCATAATTCTAAAAGATAGAGTCAATGCAATTATACAAGGAAAGGTGGTGAGAGGAAAGTGGTAAGGAAAAATCAAAATTATCATTGTTTGCCAATAATAGGAGAGCTGAGTAATAACAGCTAAACATATCTTCCTGTAAAAGAGGATAAACAAAGGAAGCACAACAATTAAAAACAAAAGTACAAAATAGATTTTCTAACATATAATTTAAATTTGGTTAAAAGAAACTAGATTTGCCAAAAAACAATACTCATTAAAAAACAAAAATACTCTACTAAGGTATATAAACCTGGGCTGGGATTTAGCTCAGTTGGTAGAGCACTGCTCTGTAGTCTCTGAGGTCCTGAGTTCAATTCCCAGCACTGCAAAATGGGAGAAGGACCTGGCAATCCACTCCCAAGGCAATCCTGAAACAGTCAGCCATTGAAAACCCTATGAGGGTTACTATGAGTTGGACATGACTCGATGGCACCTGACAACAACAATAAGGTGTATAAATTTTGAGTAAATATAAAAGTAAAACTGTATTGGAAAAAGAAACTTGTAATTTTTTAAAAAAATTTTTACCTAAATTCATTATTAGATTAATTTTTGCTTTTTAATTGTCATTTTTCCTAGATTTGAACAGACTGGCTTTGAAGTTTCCTGACGTTAATAGGTGAAAGTAGTAAAGCATTACTATTTTAATAAGCATAAAATAATTGGTAAAAAAAAAAAAAAAAAAACTTCTTGATTCTGAAAGAAGAAGTAGTAGAGGAATTAAGGAGCTGAGACACTTACCGAAATTTAAAATGCCCACGCAGCTTGGCCTTGCTGCCTCAATTCTGAGTGTCTGTTCACTTTACATATGTAGTGAGTATGGAAAGATGTATCAGAGAATGTTATTGTAACAGAAAAATACTGGAAACCAGTTAAAAAGCTATTGGAGATTCACACTTTAAATGCATTGCAGTATATTTGCAATGGATACTCTGCAAATGCTAAAAAGAATGAACTGAATCTATACAGTAGGCCCTCACCTGCACGAATATGTTTCAAGACTCTCCGTGGATGGCTGAAATCATGGGTAGAGTGGAACTCTATATATGCTGTGATTTTTCTTCTATGCATACATACTTCTGACAAATTTAATTTGTAAATTAGGCACGGGAAAAGATTAACAACCAGAAGTAATAAAAACATAGAATAATTATAACACTATGTTGTTATTAGGAGCTTTCCAGATGGGCCCAACTCATAGCTACCCTACGTACAACAGAATGAAACACTCCTCGACTCTGTGTCAGACATACCATCGTTTTCATGTTTTATCCCATTGTGGCAGACACTGTGTCAATCCATGTAGTAGGCAGTCTTCCTTTTTTCGTTGACCCACCATTCCTCCAAATATGATACCTTTCTCCAGGGATTGGTCCCTCCTGACATGTCCAAAATATGTAAGACGCAGTCTAGCCATTCTTGCTTCCAAGGAGCACTCTGATTGCACTTCTTCTAGGACAGATCTGTTGGTTCTTTTGGCAGCCCATGATATAGTCAATATTCATCTTCAGCACCATAATTCAGGAGCATCAGTTCTTCTTCTGTTTCCCTTATTCAATGTCCTATTTCCATAACCATATATTGCCACTGAAAATCCCATGGCACGAGTCTGGCACACCTTCTTGTTCAATGTGGCATCTTTATTTTTCAACAATTTAAAGATGTCTTTTGCAGCAGCTTTTCCCAATGCAATGCATCTTTTCATTTCTCAGCTTCTGCTTCCATGGGTTGTTGACTGTAAAAACAAATAAAGCAAAATCTTGGACCACCTCAATCTTTTTTCCATGAAGCCATATACTGACCTAGTTGTAAGCACCCCTGTTTTGTTGATGTTGAGGGGCAATCCATACTGAAGGCTGTATTTATTCTTTGATCTTTATCAGTAAATTTTCAAATCTACTTCACTTTTACCAAGCACAGGTGTGTCATCTGCATAAGGCAAGTTGTTAATGAGTCTTCCTTCAATCCTGATGTCACATTCTTCTTTACAAAATCCGGCTTCTAGGATTATTTGCTCAGCATAGAGATTGAAGAAATATGATGAAAGGATACAGCCCTGACGCACACCCTTCTTGACTTTAAGCCAGGTAGTGTTTCCTTGTTCTGTTTGGACAACTGTCATCTGATTCATGTATAGATTCTTCCTGAGTACACTTAAGTGCTCTGGTAATCCCATTCTATGCAATGTTATCCATAATTTGTTATGATCCACACAGTCAAATGTCTTTCCATAGTCAAGAAAACATAGATAGACATCTTTCTGGTATATTCTGCTTTCCAATAATTTCCATCTGACATCAGGAATGATGTCCTTGTTTCCACACCCTCTTCCAAATCTGGCTTGATTTTCTGGTAGTTCCCTGTCTATATACTATTGTGGTCATTTTTGAATGATGTTTACCAAAATTTTACTTGTGTATGGTAATAATGATATTGTCCAATAGTTTCCACATTCAGTTGGATACCCATTCTTGGGAATCGGCACAAATATGGATCTCTTCCAGTCAGTTGGCCAGGTAGCTATTTTCCAAATCTTTTGGCCTGAACAAGGGAGCACCTCCAGTGCTGCCTCTATTTGTTGAAACATCTCGATTAGTATTCCATCAATTCCTGGATCCTTGTGTTTCACCAGTTCCTTCAAGGTAGCATCCATTTCGTCCTTTGAGACCATTGGTTCCTGATCATATGCAACTTCTTGAACTGTTCGTTCAACCCCCAATTCTTTTTGATATAATGACTCTGTGTGTTCTTTCCATCCTCTTTTGATCTTTCCTGTGTCATTTCATATTTTCCCTGTAGGATCCTTCATTATTGCCACTTGAGGCTTGAATTTTTTCTTTAACTCCTTAACCTTGAGAAAAGCAAATTGCGTTCTTCTCTTTGGGCTGTCTCCAGCTCTTTTCATGCCATTATAATAATTGGTTTTGTCTTCCTGAGCTGCTCTTTGAAATCTTCTGTTTAGTTCCTCAGCTTCATCATGTCTTCCTTTTACTTGAGTTGCTTCAAGTTCAAGGCCAGGTTTCAGAGTCTCTTTTGACATGTAATTTGGTCTTCTCTTGTCTTCCTATCTTCCTGATAACCTTTTCCCTTCCTCCTGATATGTAATTATGTAACTGGGTGGTTATTTATTAATGCTAAAAGCTATCAGAGGATCTAAGGAAAATATTTTTCACTCACAGTATTTGGAAATGATCCAGACTGAGGGGCTGATGTGAAGATCTGCAGAGATACTTGCCTGAGGGTGAGCAGTATAAAAACATGAACATTACACAGGGGAGCTATTTCAGTTTTATAACTGAATAGATTCTGACCAGGTAAAATCTTTCACCAAAGAAGAGGCAAATTAATTGAGCTGGCATGTCTGTGATCGTTTGTAGGTTTAGTCTGCTATTCTTGAGGAGCGGATACCATCACTCCTGGCACCAGGGCTAGGAGATGGACCATAGGCCTCAAGGCTCCCTGCTGTTCTTCCCAGGCATCTGGGTGTCTCTTAGGGCAACATTGTCACTAATGTGGGAACCCATGATGCCCTCCGTCAAAGAGAAATGGCTGAAGTAATTACCCAGTGCGTGTGTAATTGCAGCTTGAGCCTGTAAGAGCTTTTCACGTCAGCCCTAGTTAACTTTGTACACAACAAAAATATTTCAAATGATGGAGGAGAACAGAACCCAGATGATTGACGGGGCTGTGTTGACAGATGCTCAACTCCACCCTGTGTGTGGTATTTGCATGTCTTGTGGCTCATCGCCATTGTTAAGAAACCTTGGGGAAAATGTGAATCATATAATGAAATAAGTGATACTAAATAAAACAAAAAGCTTTCATTGTGTTCTTTGTGTCACAACTCAAGCCCCAAAGCTTCATATGAATAAGACACTTGAAGAGCAATTTATTTCGTATACAGTTCCTTAGGTTAAAAACAAATGTTTTCATCAACTGAGCACAGCTTTGATTTCCTTTTACTCCTCTGTTGATAATATATTTTTGAATAATGTAGATTTATCTTATATGTTAATCTTAATTTTGCATGAACAATTTGCTTTGCTTTGATTTTTTTCTTTTATTCATTAATTTTTTTACTGATGGCAACAGTTTAATAAATATTTTGTCATTTTTGAACTTCTAAGAAATGTTGAATCCCACATGTGCCATAAAATTAACATATCTTAAGAATTAATTATTATAAAATGAAAAATACAGATAAAATAAGAATATATAATTTACTCTTTTAGTAAAAAAAATTAGAAACAAAAACAAATTAATAGGAAATCTTTTTCTCCCCAAACCAAAGCAATTAACATAGATTACCACTCAATTGAGAATTATGAGGCATGTGGGAATAAGAAAGAATGATATGGTTATTCTTCTATATTGTATAGTGTTACATTGTGATATAATGAGAACTATATAGTTGGTTTTCCATCATGATCCCTGGCACAGAGCTCCTTGTTGTTGTTGTTAGGTGCCGTCAAGTTGGAGTCCAACTCAGAACGACCCTACATACAACAGGTGGAACAATATTGTCAGTGCTTGTCTGCTATTCATGGGGTTTTCAATGGTTGATTGATTTTTGGGAGTGGGTTGCCTGGTCCTTCTCCCAATCCTACAGCATCTGCTGTTCCCTGGTGGTCTCCCATCCAAGTACTAGCCAGGCCCCACACTGCTTAGCTTCCAAGATCTGACATACCCTTCTAATGTCCTGAGTGAGAGGTGACAAAAACATTTTTTTGTTATAACATTTGGTAGTAGCTCCAAATTCCTGTTATAAGACCTCCTTGCCCTTTGGGATCCTGGAGTGTCCTGTTGTATGCTAAGAGGATAACTAGTCTGCAGCCACATCACCCTGGCTTCAAATGCCTTCTGGTCTTAGAAGCTGAGCAGGGATTGGTCCTTGAATAGGAAGTCTCCTGGAAATATAGGATGCTGTAGGCTTGGGAGAAAGACCCTACAGCCCACTTCCAAAACAATCAGCCATGGAAAACTCTGAATAACAGAGAAGCACTGGCAATAATGCCGAGAATGGCACAGTGTCGTGTATTGTTTTGTTAGCACATAGAGTCACTGTGGAGCCTGGGATTTAGCGCAGTTGGTAGAGCGATGCTCTGCACTCTCAGAGGCCCTGGGTTCAACCTCCAGCACTGCAGAAATGGGAAAAGGACCTGGCAATCCACTCCCAAAACAATCAGCCATTGAAACCCCTATGAATAGCAGAGCAGCACTGTCAATAAGCCAGGCATGGCACAGTGTTGGGAAGTACTTCGTCCTGTTGTACATAGGGTCACTATAAGTCAGACTCAACTCAAGAGCACCTAACAACAACAACAACAACAACAACAACAACAATGACGAGATGACTGGGGGCTGGGCCCCCCCAGATTTTTGCAGCATGGTGATGTGTTGCCAGGAAGATCAAAGTGTGATTCAAAGGTTGGGAACTTTCAGCCCCAATTTCTGACTTCCAAGAAGAGAAAAAGGGCTAGAGATTGGCCGGTGATTCAATCTGCCATGCTTGGTAATGAAACCACCATGAAAATCCCTAAAGGGTGGGATTAGGAGAGCCTCTTGTTTAGTGATTGGGAGAAGGACCTGGCAACCCCCTCCCAAAAATCAATCTGCCATTGAAAACCCTATGAACAGCAGAGAAGCACTGACAATACTGTTTCCCCTGTTGTACAGAGGGTCGCTATGACTCGGATACCAACTCAACGGCACCTAACAACCTAACAACAACTTGTTTAGTGAACACACTGAGGTGCTGTTAGGCAGCGTGTGGAGAGAGCATGGAAGATCCACACCCCTCCCCACACCTACTCCTGAGCTCTATCCCTTATAGTGAACTGATAACAGGAAGTAACTATTTTGTTGAGCTCTATGAGTCATTTTAGCAAATGATTGAATCCAAGGAAGTGGTTATAAGAACTCCCGATTTAGAATCCGTTGGCCAGAAGGACAGGTGGTCAGGAACTTGGGACCAATATCAAGGTGGCTGGTGAGACTGAGCCTTTAACTTGTGGAGCTCAATGCTGACTCCAAGTGATTAGCATCAAAAGTAAATTGATACCCAGAGAACTGTAGAATTATTTGTTGGTGTGGAAAAAGAACTAAACATTGGATGTCAAAAGTGTTGTATGTAAACGTTCAGTCATAGAAATAACCGTGTTGTGCCTTGAAATCCAACTATGTATCTAACACTCTACCAATAGGTATGATGTTGTGGTATAACAAAGACTTCAGTTTTTTAAAATTATTTTAATTTAAATAATACAATTATGTATCCTGTGTCTACTTTAGTAAATTGTCTCCAAAACACAATGTTCTTTAACCTAAGTTGTTGAATCTAATGGGTAAAGTTGCTTGTGATGCTATTCCATTAGCATCTTGTTGTTGTTGTTGTTGTTAGGTGCCGTCCAGTTGGTATCCGACTCAAAGTGACCCTCTGTACAACAGGGGAAACACTATTGCCAGTGCTTCTCTGCTGTCCATAGGGTTTTCAATGGCAGATTGATTTTTGGGAGGGGGTTGCCAGGTCCTTCTCCCAAGCCTACAGCTTCTGGTATCCCAGGCGGTCTCCCATCCAGGTACTAACCAGGCCCGACCCTGCTTAGCTTCTGAGATCTGACGGGATCGGATGCCACAGGGCTATGGCTGCAGGCTATTAGCATCTTAATATCTACAAATCCTACATTGATAACATCTCTTCATTTCTGATTTTTGGAATGTGTGTTCTTTTCTATGAATCAGTGAAGCTATGTGTTTATTAAACTGGTATTACCAAAGGAGGGACTTTTGATTGTGAATTTTCCCCTTTAGATAGCTTTCATTTGGAGAATTCTGCTTTTTTCCCTTATTTAGTCCATGTTTTTAATTTACGTTTACTTTGCTTATCTTTTTCAGGGATTTCACATGTGCTCATAATTGAGATTTGTCTGTAAAATATTCTTTCTCATATTGTCCATGATGGATTGTGTTACTAATGTCTTGTTAGGGTGATAAGATGCATTGTAGAATGCTCGTATTTTTTAATGTGCTTTGTAAGATTTCTTGAACATCAGAAGGGTTTGTTCATGAAAATATTTGTTAGCATGTTCATGTAAAGCCAAGCAAGTCAGGAATTACGTTTGTAGCAAGACTTTTTGTTAAAGATTCAACAACAGTAGGATGATCCACATGTACTACTTCTTTTCTGTGTTTTTCTTTGCATTGTCTCATTACATCTAAGTTTTTGAGATAAAATTGTTTTTTCAGTTTTATTTTAATGTGACAAAGACTAGTATTCATTTTTCTCTTTCTGTGATTCTTGAGTTTGAGCTATCCACACTTTATCACTTCTTTTCTTAGATGTCTCAAAATCTATTAATATTGTTAATAATTCCATCATTTGTTCTGTATGCCATTAATTTCTCCTTTCTACATTACATTTATGTGTTGAGATTCATTATACTTTTCTATTTTTCTATTTTGTTTCTCTTATTTCTTAACATAAGCATTTGGCTTATAGATTTCCAGCCTTTCTTCTTTCCTAATATACCATAAAATATTTTAAAATTTCCTTTAAATTTCACAAATATTAATGTACCAGTGTGTTTATTTGATTCATTTATAATCACATTGTTTTATTTTTCTTAAAGTATTTAATTTTCAAACATATTTTGCTTGTTTATTTTTGTAATGCATTCAACATTAATAGCCTCCTCTAGAATGACTTTCATGATAACAAGTCTTTGGTAAATGTTGTTACATTGCTTAGTTCATCTTAACCTAACGTTATTTTCTCTCCCACAAATCAGTGGAGCTTAGCAATAGCCATTCAATCGTGCTCTTCAAGTAGTCACTATTTCTCTGTGTCTGTCAAACTGATAGGACATGGGCGGGGCTGATACATCCTCTTGCATTGCTACCCAGTCCTGGGTCCCCACAATGCAATGAAGCGTCACAACTCTGCCTGCCAGCACTGATGTCACATCACCCTCCTGCTCTCTCCATCCTACTGGCGAGGGGCCTCCACCCACAATTCCACCCCTACAGACTGACTCCCATGGTAACTCTGACACTCACCGTCCTTGGTCAGCTTCCCTGGAAGCAGCAGCCAAGCACAGCATTCGTGAAAGTCACGTATGTGAGGAATGCGTCCCCAGAAGATGAGGGAGGGAGGCTGGGCACTAAGCCTAAGGGAGGTGCGCTCTCAGCTGAAGGCCAGCCTTCAGAAGCTGTCAGGTGGGCGCCATGGGAGCCACAAGTGCCTCCATGTTTGTAAATTTAAAATGATAGTCTTTTCAAAAAGGGAAAAGAAATAGATGAAACTATTTTAAAGACATATTTTCTTCCATTCAAGTAAAATATTATCTTTTTAGCCAGTGTTCAAGGTTAAAATAGCCAGACCCTGTGGTACATACCTGAATCCCAGTGACTTGGGAGGCAGAGGCGGAGGCAGGAGCATTGCAAGTCCCAGACCAGAGGCAGCCACCATAACCTAGCAAGACCCTGACTAAAAATAACAAAGTAAAGCCTGCGCTGGGGATGTAGCTCAGGGGTAGCACACTTGCAGAGCCTGTAGGAGGGCTTGGCTTCAGCCCACAAGTACCGTTTAAAAAACAATCCATGACCTGTGATCCGTTTTCTACTCTGTCTGTTTTTGAAACCCAGTGTCCATTTTATGTCTATGACACGTCTGAATTCAGACTAGCCACATTACGTGTGCTCTATGGTCACATATGGGTGAGGGCTGCTTTGTGGACAGAGCACCTCCCAAGCCTGATTGCCCTGCCGTTAGCACCACAGAGAGGAGGGCGCTGCCCCGTGCTCTGTCAGCCACTGACCCAGGAGGGTCTGAGCCTCTCAGGGGCTGGGGTCGCCATAGGCACAGCCACGTGGCGAGGAGTCTCTGCAGAGGCTGCAGCTCGAGTAGGTACCAAGCTGAGTCTTCGTATTAGTGTATTTGCCTGGTCCTTTAAAAAGGCGCCATTCCAGTGTCCTCCTGGAGGCTGTGTGGGCCACGTCTTCCCTTCTGTCTCTTCCTCAGTCTTCCGTCGATTTTCTCATGGGAGGCTAAGTCCATGCCGGTTCTGGGAGGGAGGTGGGGCTGTCCCCTACCTTTGAGGGCTTTTCCATTTTCTGCTGGAGATTAGAGTTCTATTTCTGAGATTCTGCCTCCAGTTGCTTAGGAAAAGCCACTGTGAGCCCACACAGCTTCCGTCTACTTTGACTCCATTCCTCCATTTAGGAAATGTGTATCAGAAAATCCAGGCCATAGAAATGAACACGCATGACCTATGTTTTCCTAATAGGAATCGTGTTAGCATGCGAACAAGGTGGTATGAGGGAAGCAACAAGTAAGTCCTGACGTGGCCTTTTTGTGGCTGTGGCAAACCTGACCATAGCCTTTCTGTTTTAGAAATGAAGTCCGCATGCACTTGGCACGTACAGGTATTCAGCCTCAGAGTCTTCATGCTAATTTAATGTAAAAGTTTGTCAATACGGTGGTGTCAGAAGACACTTCCTCTTCAGGTCTTAAAATTTGTTTATAAGTAAAGATGCTGATGAATGGGCATTTGAAATTTGAAAATCACTAAGAACACAAAATATCATGGCACATTTGGAAGAACAAAAATAAAATAATAAGAAGAAACAATATAAAGAGACATACAACATTAAATGGGAGAAGGACCTGGCAATCCACTCCCAAGGTAATGCCGAAACAGTCAGCCATTGAAAACCCTATGAGGGTCGCTATGGGTCGGATACCGACTCAACAGCACCTAACAACAACAACAACAACAACATTAAATATATTGGTATATCAATTGCAAAGTACTACATGTTTATGCTTAATATAGTTAAATGAAAAAACCTTGATAATAGGAACAGAAAATGAGTTATAAACAATTATCAGTTAGATTATTTTAAAGCTCAAATTGAAACTTCTAAAAAATTCAACAATTGAAATTGTAAGATGAATTTCAACATAAATTATACTTAGTGAAAGAGAAATATTTCAACATGAATTATACTTAGTGAATCTCAACATAAATTATACTTAGTGAAGGAGAAATACTTAGTGAAAGAGAAAACTGTTATTGTTCTTAGGTGCCATAGAGTCAGTATCTGATTCATAGCGACCTTATGAACAACAGCCGAAACACTATTGTCAGTGCTTCTCTGCTATTCATAGGGTTTTCAATGGTGGATTGATTTTTTGGGAGTAGGTTACTGGGTCCTTCTCCCAAGCCTTCAGCACCTGGTGTTCCCAGGTGGTCTCCCATCCAAGTACTAACCAGGCCCCACCCTGCTTAGCTTCTGACAAGCTCTCACAAGATGGGATGCCACAGTGGTACAGCTGTAGGCAAGAGAAAATTATGAAATAAAATTTAGCTTTAATATAAAAGAAAGATAAAAAGTAGAACAACATTCATCTAACTGGAGGAACAGAGTGGAGATAGGAAAAAAAATCAAAATGTTTGAATAAATAGCAGATGAAAATATTTCAAAATTAATGAAATACTCCAGTTCAAAATCACAGTAAAAAATAGTTCCAAGTGCAAGGGAAAAAATACAATAGACAACAGAACACATCACACCAAAAATGCACAACAGGTGAAAACTTTTAGAGCAGCCTGAGAAAAAAGACAAATCACAAATCAAGTGCAAAGAAAATATAAACTGTGCTCTAAGCAAAAACAGAGAACAACTGTAAGAAAAAAAAAATAGCTCATGAAGCTATTTAGCATGACCACTAAAGGAGCGAAAATAAACGGTGGAGTTTGAAAATTAGATTGTAAAGTGAAAGTTAAAAATTTACAGGAAATGAAATTCCAAGCTCAACTAGAAGGAAGAGAGTTAAAGAAAAGCAGACAACTGTGTGAGTCAGCTTTCTGTTGCTATGACAAAAGACCTGAGAGCATCAGCTTAAAGGAGGAAAGATTTATTTGGCTCACAGTTACAGAGGCTTCAGTGCATGGTTACCTGGTGCTGTGTTTCTGAGCCTTGTTGAGGCAGAGCATCATGGCTGGGAGCATGTGGTGGAGAAAAGTTGCTCATCTTGTAGCAGCCAGAAAGGACAGAAAGAGAGAGAAAGGGACAGAAAGATATGCACAGAGAGAGACAGAGAAGAAGGGACAAGGGTCCCAGAATAAAGCTCTTCAAAGACACACACCCAGTGACCGACTTCCTTTAACTAGGCCCACTTCCTAACAGTCTGCTCAGCTATGAACACATCGATGCATTCATTCACTGATGAGGTTAGCATCCTCCTCATCCAATCATCTCTCAAGGCTCCACTTGTGAACATCGCTGCATCAGGAAGCAAATCTTCCATATTGGAGTCTTTGGGGGACATTTCATAACCAAAGCTTAACAAAAACCAAAATTCTTTTAGGATAAAAGAAAGCACAAAAGAAGATGCTAGAAATAAATTCAAGTATTTCAGCAATGGCAATATGCAGAAGTGGGTTTAATGATGTTGTTTCACAACAAAGTTAATCATAAAATATCAAAAAATAATTCACCTCTCTGTTGTTGACAAGACATATAGATAAAAAAGAACGGTGCTAAAATGTTAAAACAAGGACAACGATAAGAAAAGTTTTTGTCAAAAACTCACCAAGGAAAAGAAAGCTAGAATTAATTACTCTTTAATAGTGGACAAAATAGAATTTGAGGGAAAAGAATCACTAGCTATTTCATAATGATCCATTTTGATGCAGCCAGAAGATATAATTATAATTAAGATAATTATGATATATGAATATAATTAACACATAATTATAGTGTACATTTGATAACTCAATCTAGAAACATATAAAGTAAAATGTGATGGAACTCTTAGGGGCAGACTTGTTCATAATCACAGTGGGGAAATTTAACAGATGTCATTCAGGGACCAGAGGATCAAGGTGATAGAGGGAAGAGAGTGGGTGCAGGGGTGCAGTTGATAAATTGTACAACCTCTGCTTGGCAACAATTAAATATGTATTTCAAAATATGTAGCAGAAAGATTTTAAATGTTCAAACACTAAGATTTGGTAAATACTTGAAGTGATGTACTTATTACACTGTCCTGATCATTATGCCTCATGTACATGTAATGAAATGTCACTTGACAGCCCATAAATGTGTATAATAATGTGTCAATCAAATATAAAATTTTAAATCTGTAATAGTATGTTGTTGTTAGGTGCCCTCCAGCAGAATCCAACTCATAGCAACTCTATGTACAACAGAATGAAACATTACCCAACACCGTGCCATGCACACGATCGTTCTGTTTGAGCTCATTGTTGCAGTCACTATGTTTCTTCTCATTTTGAGTCATGCCACATCAGCAAAAGGAGGTCCCAGGGGCTTTACTCCATTCCCATCATTAAGGTCGACAGGGTTTAACTCAGTTGGTAGAGTACTTGCTCTGTGCACTCTGAGGCCCTGCGCTCAATCCACAGCACCAGAAATATGGAAGAAGGACCTGGCATCCCACTTCCAAACAATCACCATTGAAAATCCTCTGAATAGCAGAAAAGCACTGACATGGTGCTTAACATGGCAGTGTTAGGGAGTGTTTGTTCTATTGTACATAGGGTCACTGTGTGTGGGGTTCAACTCGATAGCATCTAAAAATAACAACTACTTTGAGGAGGCAACTCTTCCCCACTCATTTCTTGAATGGCTTCCAGCCTCGGTGGCTCATTTTCCAGCACTGTATCTGACAATACTTCTCTGCTATTCCTAGGGTTTTCAATGGCCAATTGTTTCAAGAGTGGGCTGGGGATCCTTCTCCTTTGTCTGTCTTAGTCTGGAAGCACAACTAAAACCTGTCCCACATGGGTGGCCCTGCTGGTATCCTAAATACCGGTGGCATAGCTTTCTGTACAGCAACACACAAACTTGCACAGCACAACAAGCTAACAGACACACAGGGGCAGTAATAGTATAGAATGTTTAAGTAGTATTGTAAGAGGCAAAAGTATACACATATAACTGAACCCAAAGTTGCATAATAAAAAATGTTATCAATTATAAATTGCATGTTTATTTTAAATTATTCATGTGTTGTATTATATAGGAAGCAAGCCTTCACTAATTTCAATGATTCGCATCACGTAAATCATATCTCTTTCTCATATATATCTAGAATGTTTACCTCTTTTGAAGCTAAGAATACTAGTTTTAAATAATTCTTGAATTAAAGGAGAAATGATCATGTAAATTAGAAATATCAAACACTAGATACTAGAGAAAATGCAGCATGTAGCTAAAGTGTTATTCGCAAAACTATATCTTTACGTGTTTGTATTAAAAAGCATCAAAATGTAAAAATCTAAGCCTCAACCATAGATGGATTTTTTGTAGCAAGACAAAACAAACGCAAACAATGAATGAAGGAAGCAGTAAAGATAAGAAGAAATAAAAACTAAAATACTCAAACACAAAAAGGAATCAGAGATTCAAATCTGTTTCTTGGTCAATATCGATAGACAAACCCAAATCTGTTTCTTGGTCAATATCGATAGACAAACCACTTCCATAATTGCCTGCAGCCATAGCACTGTGGCACCCAATCCCGTCAGATCTCAGAGGCTAAACAGGGTAAGGCCTGGTTAGTCCTTGGATGGGAGACCACCTGGGAACACCAGGTGCTGTAGGCTTGGGAGAAAGACCCGGAAACCCACTCCCAAAAATCAGTCCACCAATGAAAACCCTATGAACAGCAGAGAAGCACTGACAATAGTGTTTCATGTATTGTACATAGGGTCGCTGCAAGTTGGACACTGACTCGACGGCACCTAACAAATAACAACTATCATAATTGATCAAAAAAAAACACAAAAATATTACCAAAAGCATTAGGAATGAAAAGAATATAAACAAAAATGCAGAGAAAATATGATAAAACAATTTTAATAAAAATATACAATAAAGATAATATATAAATAGTTCAAAACATTGTAAAACTATACCATAAAATACTATAAAATGTTTTCCTTAAAATTGTAAATACTAACATGTCTATAGCACCATTTTCATTTCCAGCAACCTGAATGTAGGATCCAGTGCAGTAAACAAGAGAGCAGGGAAATTAGAAGAAATAAAAAGTAAACTATTACTGAATATGTTTCTGCATAACAATGTTATGCAGTTGGACTCAGAGCAACCCTATGTACAGCCGATTGAAACACTCCCCGATTCTGTGCCAGGCACATGATCTTATTTATGTTTAAGCCCATTGTTGCAGACACTATGTCAATCCATCTGGAGGAGGGTTTTCCTTTTTGTTGCTGACCTGCCACTCTCCCAAACATGATGTCTTTCTCCAGGGATTGGTCCCTCCTGACTACATGTCCAAAATATGTAAGACACAGTCTAGCCATCCTTGCTTCCAAGGAGCACTCTGGTTGCACTTCTAGGACAGATCTGTTGGTTCTTTTGGCAGTCCATGGTATAGTCAATAATCGTCTCCAGCACCATAACTCAAAAGCATCAATTCTTCTTCTGTCTCTCTTGTTCAATGTCCAGCTTTCACAACCATATAATGCAACTGAAAACACCATGGCATGAGTCAGGTGCACCTTAGTCTTCAATGTGACATCTTTACTTTTCAATACTCTAGAGAGATCTTTTGCCATAGATTTCCTAGAGCAATTCATCTTTTGATTTCTTGACTGCTGTTTCCATGGGTGTTGATTACAGAGCCAAGCAAAGCAAAATCTTGGACAACCTCAATCTTTTCTCCATTTATTGTGAAGTTGCGTGCTGACCCAGTCGTAAGGATTTTTGTTTTGTTGATGTCAAGGCTCAGTCCCTACTGAAGGCTATGATCTTTGATCTTCATCAATAAATGCTTTAAATCATCTTTACTTTCAGCAAGCATCACAAGAATAAACAAGAAAATATTAAAGTAAAATATTTACTAGTCCTTTCCTTGGTAGTATCAATTATGTGCAAATAAACATTCCTAGAATAGGACATTGTCCAACCAACATCAGAGGCTAAGTTCTAATTCGTTAATAATCAGAAAAGTATAAATAAACCAACAACATAATGCATTCCCGTTCTACTTTCCACATCCTCAGATGCTGTGCTAAGTGTGAGTGAGAATGTGCAGCACCGAGAACTCACTCACCTTGCTAATATGAGGGCCCATGATACAGACAGCCTGCAGCGGTAGCCCTGTGACATCCGATCCCGTCAGATCTCGGAAGCTAAGCAGGGTCGGGCCTGGTTAGTACCTGGATGGGAGACCGCCTGGGAACACCAGAAGCTGTAGGCTTGGGAGAAGGACCTGGCAACCCCCTCCCAAAAATCAATCTGCCATTGAAAACCCTATGAACAGCAGAGAAGCACTGGCAATAGTGTTTCCCCTGTTGTACACAGGGTCGCTAGGAGTCGGATACCGACTCGACGGCACCTAACAACAACAACAATGATACAGACAAGGTGGAAAATGTTTCAGCACGAACATGTAAGTGTGAACATGTATATGTTCTGCTCACTTGTGACTCAGCAGTAAAACAGGTAGAAAGCCTTTCCACACAGGCACCAGACAAGAGAAAAAATAATGTTCACAGAAGCAGCCTGCGTAAGAGAGAACCCTCAGGTGAACTATGCTGTCTACGTGTTGAATAAATGAAAATATTCCTTCAATGGAATTCTGCTACCAGTGAAGTTAGAATTGCCTGCACATCCCTATGCTAACCTCAGACATCCACGTGGACTTGGAAAATTAGAAAAATGCATAGGATATCATTCGGACTTTATGTAGTTCAAACTCAAAGCTAAAACAACTTCTCTTTTGATAGAAAACATGCTCACAGACCTATTAAAACTATTAAGAAAGGAAATGAATAACTAACACAAAAATCAGGATAGCTGTTAGTTCTGGGAGAACATTAACAAGTGGTGTGGACAGCTGAGAACAAGGAACTGGAAAATTCATACTAATGATTTCCTAAGTTTTAAATTGGGGTCAGCAAGAGGGACATTCCTTCTGTCATTACTCAAACTTCTTTAGAAGATTTTAATCCTTTTCTATTTCAATATTATATCTCACATACAGATGGAAAAGATATTTTAAGGAAGAATGGGATTTATCATAGGATAATTTATGTGAAAAGTAAAAATAAAAATATTACATGTGAGTTAAAATCACATGGTTTGATGAAATTTATTTGAGTGACAAGAAAAATAGAGTTGATATGAAAAAGAATTCAATCAAACAGAATGTATTTAAACCTATATGATGGACAAAAACATGCATGCACATACATTCATTAAAATAATAGTTTAAAAACTTATATAATAATTACAGATGTCATACATTTATGAAGTACCTTCAATGAAACATGCTAATAATGTAACATACTACTACATTTCAAAGTTTTTATAAGTCAATATTTTTGGTTGTGAGGATTAGACTATGCAAATATTCCTTTAATAGACATTTAGTTGTAGGCAATACCTTTTTCGAGGCTTGTTTATTCTTTCTCATCTTATGTACTTTTAAGAGCTTTATTGAGAAGTAATATGCATACTATCATGTTGTTGTTGGTAGGTGTTGTCGAGTCAGGTCCAACTCATAGTAACCTTACATAGGATTTTCAAAATGATTGTTTAGGGATTATTTCGCAAGTGGGCTGCCAAGTCGTTCTGCCATGTTTTGCAGTGCTGAGGTTCAAATCCAGGTCTCAGAATGCACAGAGCAAGTGCTCTACCAACTGAGCTAAATTCCAGCCCGCACACTGTCGTATTTACCCCTTTTAAGCACAGAATTAATCTTAGTAAAATTACAGAGTTGTAGAAAATTCACCATAATACAGTCTTAGAACATTTATATTATACCAAAATTTTTCCTCAAATGTGTGTGTAGTTAGTGTCTGCTAATGTAAGACAAGACAACCACTGACCTTCTACTTCTACAAATTTACACTTTCTGTACATTTCATATAGATGGGTTCATATAACATGTGTTCTTTCCTTTTAGCTTCTCTCCCTTAAAATGGACTTGAGGGGGCCCTGTGTCTCAGCATGTATCAACAGTGCTTTCCTTTTTATTGCTAAATAAATGCATTTTATGAATATATCATATTTTATTTTTCCATTCATCAGTTGGTAGGTTCTTGGATTATTAAAGATTTGAGTTATAATGAATAACGCTGCTACATTTCTTTATGTAGACATATGATTCTACTCTTCTTAGGCAGATTCATACATAGAATTGCTTGATTTGGTGGTTATTCGTGTTTAGTTTTTCCAGAGACTTCCACACTGTTTCACAGATCAGCTGTAACATTTGATATTTTATCTGGCATTCTTCCCAAGTTCCAGGTCTTCCATCCTTGCCAGCAGTAGGTATTTTCTGTCTTTTTTAGCCATTGTGCTAAAAACGCTATGTGGTTTTTACTGTGGTTTTGAATTGAGTTTCCATAATCCCTGATGAGATTGAATATGTTTTCAGGTACTATAAACTAGGATTATTAATTCATTAATGAAATAGTTGTTCAAATCTTCTCATTTTCAATTTGGAGTAAGTGATTTTCTTACCATCGAGATATATTCTATGGGTGGGATGGGTGCAAGTTCTTTCTCTGATGAATAACTTGTAACTATCTCTGCCTCTTGTCTTTCTCTTTCGGCTGTAATATCCTGAAGTGTAAGTTTTGAATTTTAATAAAGCCCTTTTTTTTGTCTCCTTTTTCTTTTATGCACTGCGCTTTTCCCGCTGTCTCCCTCTCAAACATCATGCAGTCCTGAACTTTCTCTCATAGATGTTTTCATCTAACGTTCACTTCTCCAGCACCGATCATTCTTAGCACCATTTTACAGGATAGGCTTGAAGACACACGCGGCAGCCCACATCACAGTGTGTAACCCTGGAGGCAGGGTTTGGAAGCTGGCTTTGTGACACCAGCACCTGCACTCTGGGATCCTGTGCAGCACTTCCTGGGTCACATTATGCATTTATTTTGCCCATCCATATGACACTTTTGACATATAACAAGTGTCAGTAATCATGCAGATTGGGGACCCCCGTCAAAGGCTCTCCTCTCCACCCTTCCCATACTCTTTATGAGGGTGAAAAGACCAATTTGTTTTAACATTAATTTAAGTTAAGTAATCTCAGGGCTGGGATTTAGCTCAGTTGGTAGAGCACTGCTCTGCAGTCTCTGAGGTCCTGAGTTCGATTCCCAGCACCACAAAAATGGGAGAAGGACGTGGCAACCCACTCCCAAGGCAATCCCAAAACAATCTGCCATTGAAAACCTTATGAGGGTCGCTATGAGTCAGATACCGGCTCGACGCCACCTAACAACAACAACAATCCTGATTATGGACTGAAAATTTACTGCTGCTTTGATGAAAATCAAACCCTCCTTCCCCACTCAGCTTGTCTTTTCTCTATGGCCACGTAATGTGTGTGGCTCCGTACTCCTGCCACCACGTCACAGGGGCTACGCCTCTCAGAGATGGGAAGTGCTGCTCACAGGCACAGCTTCTTCTTACCTGGACCTGCTTATGCTGCCTAGACAGGTTTACCACTCATATTCTCAGATGTGCAGAGGAGACTACAAGGACAGCTGGGAGGACTGGTGGAAAGCCCAAGAACTATAACCTAGTGAAGGAGACAGCCCTCCAACCAGCTTTGTGGCTTTGTTGTTGTTCTTAGGTGCCATCCAGTCAGTATCCGACTCATAGTGACGCTATACACAATAGGCAAAACACTTTGTCAGTGCTTCTCTGCTATTCACAGGGTTTCCAATGGCAGATTGATTTTTGGGAGTGGGTTGTCAGGTCCTTCTCCCAATTTGTGGCTTTAGCCATCACTTAATTCTTAGTGCCTTCTCAGGTCTAATAAACTAAGATTATAAGACATGACCTATAATGAAGGCACAATGAGTAGGAAGGAGAAATTGATTGTAGTGGAAAGATCCAAGAAACTTTTACTTAGGTGATATTTGAGTTGGGAGAGATATTTGCAGCCCTCTGTGTTACTTTTTGTGTGTGTGTGTGTGTGTGTGTGTGTACTACTGGGGGTTGAACCCAGGGCCTTGCACTTACATGCTCTGCAAGTGCTGGACCATTGAGCTGCACCCCCAGCCCATTTTTTTACTTTTTGAAACAGGGTCTCACTAAGTTACACAGACTGCCTCTGATCTTGAACTTGCAATCCTCCTGCCTCTGCCTCCTGAGCCACTGGGATTACAGGCATGTGCCACTGCACCCATCCTGTATTACTTTTGAGTCTCATTTTCTTGTGAAGACTTAGGAAAATATTTAAAGTTCATTGTTGAATGTATCCTATGACACTTCCTGTGGCCTGTCTTCTTGGCTTCACAGGTCTATAATGAGATGAATGGACTGATGGATTGCTATGCTTTAATGACAAATAATAATACAGTCCAGGGATGTGACAATTCCTATGCTATCCTTGACTCCATAGACACCTTTATTTTATTCTTCCTTTTTCCTCCCACTGAAGATAGAGGCCAAATCAGTGAAAGGTCAGGCTGGCTGGTATAGATTATTATAATATTGTTCTCAACCCGTCCAGGGATCAATAGTGGATGTCATCATCCATTTTCCCAAAACACAGACACTAACTTCATTATCCTAATGTGTGGAAGAAAATAGAGCCTGACCCTACACCAATTTCATGATTCTTTTATTCTCAAAACCAGCATTTGAACTTCGAAAATCTCTACATTCAAATGCTTTTCAGTAATTTCTCATTGGAGCCACGTGAGGCTAGATTGTGAGGCAAACCCTCTCCATTCACTTTGGTGGACAGATGAATTTCGCAGGTATGTCTTTCAGAAAATGCCAAATGATGACATCTTCTTTGGAAACTCCATAGAAAGAGAAGCGCCCATAACCTATCCTTTCTAATCATATGTGCTTTATAGTCTTCTGAGAAGAATAAATGTAAATCTACCTCCATTAGTGGGCTGGGATTTAGCTCAATTGGTAGAGTGCTGCGCTGCAGTCTCTGAGGTCCCGAGTTCAATTCCCAGCACCGCAAAAATGGGAGAAGGGCCTGGCAATCCACTCCCAAGGCAATCCCAAAACAGCCATTGAAAACCCTATGAGGGTCGCTATGAGTCGGATACCGACTCGACAGCACCTAACAACAACAACAACCTCCATTAGTACCTGGATAGCACATGGTGTCAGCTTATACAATTAAGTCTTGTTTGTTTAGAGTATAGATCATAGATTTCAGAGTCCACATATCACATCAGTAATATCTCCATAACTATGGAGTAAAGCCATTATACAAATTATTATGCAGTATTTCACTTAGTAAAATGTTCTGTGTATAGGAAATTATGATGATTTAAAAATATGCCAAGGCAAAATATGCTATAGTATGCACTAGAAAATGGTTTTCCCTTTACAACAGAATTCAAGCTCTGATCATTAACCAAAGAAAGCTTACTGCTTAAACAGCAATATACAATGATTGATACAGTAAATTGTAGAGATATTTTAACATGAGAAAATTTGGTTGATTCTCACCTAAAAATAGTCTTTGAATCTCTGAGCCATGATACTGAACCTTAAGTAATTAATTGCATGCCACATTACAAAATATGTCCACATTTGTTAGTGAGTGTGACCCTGGTTACCAGGAGTGGTGACTGAGGTTTATTTCTGTGTCTTAGAAAGCCAGAACATACCTCTGCACATTTTTAAGAAATAAATGAATGAATTTATAAGAGGGTGGATGCATCTCCGAAACATTACATACATGAAAGAAACATGATGTCTTATTCTGGTAAATAAAATCCTTCTCCTAGTTATTTATAATTTTTCTAGAACGAATTCCATCTTAGGAGAACAACTGCCCACCATCAGATCATTGATGAGATTTAAAACAGAATTTTCAAAGAGGTCCATGGAAATTGTCACATCTCATATGCCTATTGTTATGTTATTGTTGTTAGGTGCTGTGGAATTGGTATCTGACTCATAGTAACCCTACGTACAACAGGCGAAACACTATTGTCAGTGCTTCTCTGCTATTCATAGGGCTTTCAATAGTGGACTGATTTTTGGGAGTGGGTTGCCGGGTCTATCTCCCAAGCCTATAGCACCTGGTGTTCCCAGGCAGTCTCCCATCCCAGTACTAACCAGGCTCGATCCTGTTCAGCTTCTGAGATCTGCCGGGATCCCACACCACAGTGGTACAGCTGAAATTTCTTAAGTGTGTATTACAGGGCACGCTTAAACACGGAGGTAGAAGAATTGGAAATTTTTAAGTATTACACTAGAATGATGCAATAACTGGGGTTTGTCCTATAAGAACATATTTAAATGGTTAATTTGTATATATGAATATATATATATATATATGAATATATGAAATATGGAAACCCTCCCCGTGTGAGTGATCCAGCCCTTGGTAGTCCTTGGACACCCCCTTGTTTCCTGTGGGTTAGCATTTGTAGGAGACAGCCTTTGACAGAATGTGCAGAGCTTCTTACACACATTCCTGCATGGGGAAGAAAGGAATTGCATCGCCTTCTCCTGGTATTCAAGGTAGACAGGACGCAGGGATGAAAATGCTGGGGGAAACTCAAGCTTTCCACGGACAGCTTTAGAATTTCTTTCCAATAATCTGTGAATCTGTGAGTACAAAAGCAGGATATTTTTATCCTCTGGGCTCCAGCACAACTCCAGGAAACTGCCAGTGAAGTCGATTTATCATAAAAGAAGTAGGTGAGGGAAGGAGGTCCGAAGACCTCTCCCCGCAGCTCACCTTGTACCGCCCTGCCCTGTGCTCTGAGTGGGCCCTCCAGGGCAACGGCTCTGTGTTCCTTTGTGTGTGTGTTTGATGTTTTCCTCTGTGTTGATTTGGGAGGCAAGGGTATTGTGGGAGAAACTTCTTATATTTTTGTGTAATTGCTGCAAAACTACGACTCTGATATGTTCGCCTTATTGGCAGAGGGCCTGAGGAAACATGGTAGCTTTTGTTCCATATTTGAGAAGCCGTGACCTCCTGCCAGTGGCATTCACTAAAAATGTCTCAGAGGACGTGGTGCTATTGATGTGCCACTAGCAACCCTTCCAGGCTGGGATTCAGCTCAGTTGGTAGAGTGCTACTCTGCAGTCTCTGAGGTCCCAAGTTCAATTCCCAGCATCGCAAAATGGGAGAAGAAATTGTCAATCCACTCCCAAGGCAATTCTGAAACAGTCAGCCATTGAAAACCCTGTGAGGGTCGCTATGAGTTGGACTCAACTCAATAGCACCTAACAACAAGGGCTGGGATTTAGCTCAGTTGGTAGAGCGCTGCGCTGCAGTCTCTAAGGTCCCAAGTTCCATTCCCAGCACTGCAAAAATGGGAGAAGGATCTGGCAATCCACTCCCAAGGCAATCCTGAAATAGTCAGCCATTGAAAACCCTATGAGGGTCGCTATGAGTCGGATACCGACTCTACGGCACTTAACAACAACAGGAAGCAACCCTTCCGGTTGATTTTCTCTGGAGGATCCTAATCTGAGTACTGGCGAACACCTTGTTTCACTGATGAGACTTGACAAGGGCCAAGTGTAGAGTGTGTGGCATCCTCCGGAGTAGCTAGGACTCTGATCTAATTAACCCCAACTGGTACTCTGGAAGTAGAGGTATATTATAAACCTCTATTTCCATGGTGTAGCTATAGCTAAATTATCATTGTCTGAGCTTTTTTAGTGACCAGTTAAGATATTATCTGAAGTCAATTCTTATTTAAGATGGATTTTTAAGTTTTCGTAGCATGGTTAGCTACTCACATGATAAAATAATAAAAACATAAACTCAATAAAATTGTTTGCAAATACACAGTAAGCAGAAGGCAAACTCAATGTACTATACACCTCCTATAAGATAGTGGCTTATTTACCATTAAACAAGACTTAAGTACAATTCAACTTCTCTCCAATATTTCCAATAAATATTTATTAAGATGTTTTAATATTTGAATCAGGATTGTAGCAGTTATAAAGATATAATTTGAAAATGCTAACATATATATGGGCTGAGATCTAGCTCAGTTGGTAGAGCACTGCACTGCAGTCTCTGAGGTCCCAAGTTCAATTCCCAGCACTGCAAAAAAAATGGGAGAAGGCCCTGGCAATCCACTCCAAAGGTAATCCCGAAACAGTCAGCCATTGAATACCCTATGAGGGTTGCTATGGGTCGGATACTGATTCGACAGCACCTAACAACAACAACAACATATATATAGAAGCAAATTGTCTTGCACATTAGCTTTGTATCCTGATATCTTATTAAATTTGCTGAATTTTTTTCTAGTAGATTTTTGTGATGTCTGTAGGATTTTGACAGTTAGTCCTCCTCTGTAAGTAATGATAGCTTCAATTTTTTCCTTCCACTTATAAGTCTTTGCTTCTTCATTTGGCATTAAAGCACTGACTAATCCCTCTGGTAAGATGACCAAAAGCAATCAGAAGGAAGGACATGATAATGATGTTGTTGTTAAGAGCAAAAATCTATGAAATGGAAAATAGGACAACAATGGAGAAAAATTGTGCCAAATTGACCTCAGAAAATCTGATGTAAATGTGTCTCTACACGCACACATCATTTGCGCATGTATATGTCCTTTTAGTATACAAAGATTAAAATTGTGTTTCCCACACATGCAGGCACATTGCCAGGGGGATCTTAATGAAAATGTAGATTCTGCATGGGATGGATGGGAACAGTTTGAGAACATTTATGCTAAGAATGGATAAAGTTAATGAAATGGGCAAATCCTTTCCAAGACACAGACTGCCAAAAATTGTACTCAAAAGGAACAGACAGACTATTTCCTTTGATGCTCCTATGGTTTGAATTTTTTGTCACTTCCAAATTTTATGTTGAAAATGAATCCTCGATGCAACAGTGTAAAGAGGTGCAGCCTTTAGAAAGCCACTGAGTCATGAGTGCTGAGCCCTCCTGAGTGGGGTTGGGTAGCTTATACAGGGGTTTAACACACAATGTTCACTGGTATCACTTCCCTTCTAACCCTTCTGCATGTGAGAATGCACTGGTCCCCTTCTCTACAGGACACAGCAACATACACCATTTTGGAAGCCGGCACCAGTCCTCACAATAGAACCTCCTGGCGCCTTGATCTTGGACTCCAGCTTCCAGAATTGTGAGAACTGTCAGAGAGAACTGTTCTCTCTAACTTACTCAATAACCAATATTTTGTTATTGAAACACAAATGGACCAAGACCCATGCCCTGGTGTCTTCTGTTCATCACGTAACTTTACAATCTGGGATCAACAATCATCGCTGTGTGCAGACAAGGCTTGAGGTTGGGTTAGATAATTAATTTCCTGGCTGGAGAGCAAGGATTCTTATGCTATTGTTGTTGTTAGGTGCCCTCCAGTCCGTATCCTACTCATAGTGACCCTGCATACAGTAGACCAAACACTATTGTCAGTGCTTCTCTGCTGTTCACAGGGTTTTCAATGGCAGATTGATTTTTGGGAGGGGGTTGCTGGGTCCGTCTCCCAAGCCTACAGCACCTGGTGTCCCCAGGTGGTCTCCCATCCAGGTACTAACCAGGCCCGACCCTGCTTAGCTTCCAAGATCTGATGGGATCAGATGCCACAGGGCTACGGCTGCAGGCAGAGATTCTTTTAGTGAGGCATGATTTCTTTGATAATTTCTTTGTCTCTGTAGTAGACAGTGAAAGATGGAGAGTTTTCCTGATGGAGTCATTTCTGCTTTTTCACACTTTCTTCAGTTTATCCACTCAGCTTACTTAGCTTACCTAGTTAGTTAGCTGTTGGAGAGAAATGATGCCTCTGAAGTCTCTGAGGTCCCAAGTTTGATTCCCAGCACCATCCAAAGACAGGAGAAGGATGCGGCAACCCACTGCCCAGGCAATCCCAAAACAACCTGCCATTGAAAACCCTATGAGTCGGACATGACTCGACAGCACCTAACAACAACAACAATATGAATAGCAGAGAAGACCTATCAGATATGGTGCTGGAAAATGAGCCCCCCAGGCTAGCTTACCTGGTTAGCTGTTGGAGAGAAATGATGCATAAATGATGACTGCCAGCCTCCTGGGCTGCTGGTGCCTCATCCCCGTAACCTTGCTCTTACCTCAGTCCTCCACTTTGGGCTTACGTGCTAGACGCTTTGTCACCCACAGTTGTCCCATCACCACAGACTCACTTTCAAACCTTCTGTACTCACCTGTACTGCCACACATCAGCAGCAGAGCCTGATTCCAACAACCCTTGATCCACCAAGCCCTCCACATATTCACTGTCACTCTCACTCATTCTCTGCCTCCTTTGGTTAAGATTCCAATGTGGTCATTACAATCTTTCCTTTATTCCATCTGCAACAGCTAAACAGCATTGGCAGAACCCACTGTTACATAATTTGAAATCTTCGTCTATTCCATTCTGCAACCAAGAAATTTAAGGAAGCTAGAAATTAATACTGCCACTTCATTGTCAGTTTGCCATACCATGGGGGCTTGCATGTTGCTGCAATGCTGAAAGCTATGCCATTGATATCTCAGATAACAGCAGGGCAAGCCATGGTGGACAGGTTTCAGACTGAGATAGACTAGGGAGTAGGACCTGCCAGCTCACTCCGGAAACAATTAGCTATTTAAAAACCCAATGAATAGCAGAGGGCTGGGATTTAGCTCAGCTGGTGGAGCACTGCTCTGAAGTCTCTGAGGTCCCAAGTTTGATTCCCAGCACCATCCAAAGACGGGAGAAGGATGTGGCAACCCACTCCCCGGGCAATCCCAAAACAATCTGCCATTGAAAACCCTATGAGGGTCACTATGAGTCAGACACGACTCGACAGCACCTAACAGCAACAGCAATATGAATAGCAGAGAAGACCTATCAGATATGGAGCTGGAAAATGAGCCCCCCAAGCTAGAACACACTCAAAAGATGACTGGGGAAGAGTCGCCCTTCAATGTAGAGTTGACCTTAATGACAGGAATGGAGTAAAGCCCCAGAGACCTCCATTTATTGATATGGCACAACTCAAAAGTAGGGGAAACTGTAAACATACATTAGCAAATGGAATGTGGAAGGTTTGTAGTATGAATCTAGGAAATTAGAAATCATCAAAAAGGAACTGGAACACATAAATATTCTATGCATCAGTGAGCTAAAATGGACTGACATGGGCCATTTTGAATCAGATAATCAAATGGTCTACTATGCTGGGAATGACAAATTAAAGAGAAACGAGGTTGCATTCATCATCAAAAAAGACATTTCAAGATCTGTCCTGAAGTACAATGCTGTCAAGTTTAGAATAATATCAGCACATTTATAAGGAAGACCAGTTAATATGACTCTAATTCAAATTTACTCACCCAACACTGAGGCTACAAATGAAGATAGGGAAGGTGTTTACCAGCTTCTGCAATCTAAAAAGGATTGAACATGCAATTAGGATGTACTGATAATTACTAGTGATTTTAATGCAAAAGTTAGAGACAAAGAAGGCTCAGCAGTTGGAAAATATGCCCTTGGTGATAGAAGATGCTGGAGATCACATGATAGAATTTTGTCAGACCACTGACCTTATCATTGCAAATACATTTTTTAACTAGCATAAACAGCCAATATGTGGCTAAGGTTTAGCTCAGTGGGTAGAGTGCCTTCTCTGCACTTTCTAAGGACCCAGATTTGATCACCAGCACCACAAAAATGGGAGAAAGATGTGGTAGTCTACTCCTGAAAACAATCTCAAAACAATCAGCCACTGAAAACCCTATGAGAGTCACTGAGTTGGACTAGATGGCACCTAATAACAACAACAACAAACAGCCAATATACACATGGAAACAGCCAATATACAGATGGAATATACAGGAACCAAAATGATTACATTTATGAAAGAGATGATGAAAAAGTTCAATATCAAAAGTCAGAAAAAGAACAGGTGTTGATTGTGGATTAGACCATTAACTGCTCATATACAGGTTCAAACTAAAACAAGAAAATTACAACAAATGTACAAGGGCCAAAGTATGATGTTGAATATATCTTACTTGAGTTCAGAGACCACCTCAAAAAATTGTTAAATGCATTGGACACTTATTATCAAAGACCAGATCATTTGTGGCATGACATCAGACATTGTCCATGAAGAAAGCAAGGTTATTAAAAAGATAGGAAAAAAAGAAGGGATCAAATGCCACATCAATAGAGACCCTGAAACTTTCCCTTGAACAATGAGCAGCTAAAGTGAAAGGAAGACATGATGAAGTTAAGGAACTAGACATAATATTTCAAAGGGCAGCTCAAGAAGACAAAATGAAATTATAATGACATGTGCAAAGAGCTGGAGATAGAAGACCAAAAGGGAAGAACATGCTCTGTATTTCTGAAGTTTAAGGAATTGAAGGAAAAATTCAACTCCCAAGTGGCAATAGTGAAGGATTCTAGGGAAAATATGAAATAGCACAAGAAACATCAAAAGAAGATTGAAGGAATACACAGAGTCATTATACCAAAAAGAATTGATGGATGATCAACCATTTGAAGGGATTCCATATGATCAGGAACCAATGGTGCTGAAGGAAGAAGTTGAAGCTGACTTGAAAGAACTGGTGAAATAAGAGGATCCAGGAATTGATGGAACACCAATAGAGGTGTTTCAACAAATAGATGCAGCACTGGAGGTGCTACCTTATTTGCGCTAAGAAATTTGGAAAACAGCTATCTGGCCAACTGGATGGAAGAGATCCATATTTGTGCCTATTCTCAAGAATGCAGATATTAACTAGTTGATATCATATACAAGTAAATTTTGGCTAAAGATCATTCAAAAGTGACTGCAGCAGTATATGGACAGGGAACTGCTGGAAAATCAAGCCAGAATCAGAAGGTATGGAAGCAAGAATATCATTGCTGATGTCAGATGGGTATTTGCGGAAAGGAGAGAATACCAGAAGGATGTCTATCTACAGTTTCTTGAGTATGGAAAGCCATTTGACTATGTGGATCATAACAAATTATGGATAACACTGGGAAGAATGGGAATACCAGAGCACTTAATTGTACTCATGAGGAATCTGTACATGGACCAGAGGGCAGTCGCTTAAACAGAACAAGGAAACACTGCCTGATTTAAAGTTGAGAAAAGTGTGTCAGGGCTGTATCTTTTCACTGTACCTTTTCAACTTCTATGCTGAGTAAATAATTCCAGAAGATGGATTTTATGAAGATGAACATAGCATCATGTTCATGGAAGAAGACTCATTAACAAAATGCTTTATGCAGGTTACACAAATCTGCTTGCTGAAAGTAAAGAAGATTTGAAATATTTACTGATGAGGATCATAGAACACAGTTTTCCAAATGGATTGCACTTCAACATCAAGAAAAAAAAATCTTTACAACTGGGTCAGTATGCAACTCCATGATAAATGGAGAAAAGATGGAGGTTGTCCAAAATTTTGCTTTACTTGGTTCAACAAACAACATCTATGGAAGCAGCAGTCATGAAATCAAAAGATGTGTTGTATTGGGAAAAACTGTTGCAAAAGACCTCTTTAAGGTACTGAAAAGTAAACATGCCATATTGAAGATGACAGTGCACCTAACTCATGTCATGGTATTTTCTGCTTCATCATATGCTCATGAAAGCTGGATGTTGAATAAGGGAGACAAGAGAAGAATTGTTGCTTTTGAATTATGGTGCTAGAGATGAATATACCATGCACTGCCAAAGAACCAACAGATCTGTCCTAGGAGAAGTGCAACCAGAGTGCTCCTTGGAAGCAAGGATGGCTAGACTGCATCTTTCATATTTTAGACATGTATTCAGGAGAGACCTATCCCTGGAGAAGGACATTATGTTTGGGAGAGTGGCTGGTCAACGAACTAAAAGAAGACCCTCAATAGACGGATCAACAGAGTGGCAGCAACAATGGGCTTAAACATAAAAAAGATCATGTGCCTGGCACAGATTCTGGGAGTGTTTCATTCTGTTTTACATAGGGTTGCTATAAGTCAGAAGTGACTGGGCTGTACCTAACAACAACAACACAACAGAAATTAACACAGAAACACACTGATTATATTCCAAATTTATGATTAATAATCTCAGATTTTCCCATTGGCTGTTTGTTAAGCTCATATCTTTCTCAACTCACTTTTTCACTTTTCTGGATGACTTTGTTTTTGTGTTGTTGTTGGGTACTTTTGAGTTATATCTGACTTATAGTTACCCTATGTACAAGATAACAGAACACTACCCAACACTGTGCCATGCACATGATTTTTTTTGATGTTTGAGTCTGTTGTTGTAACAATTATGTTTCTTCTCATTCTGAGTCATCCCTTATCAGCAAATGGAGGTCCCAGGGGCTTGAATCCATTCTCTTCATTAAGGTCAACTCTACTTTGAGGAGGCAACTCTTCCCCTGTCATTTCTTGAATGCCTTCCAGCTTGGGGGGCTCCTTTTCCAGCACTGTATTTGACAGTTCTTCAGTGCTGTTCACAGGGCTTTCAATGGCTAGGATTTTGTTGTTGTTGTTGTTGTTTGTTTGTTTGTTTGTTTTGTGTGTGTGTGTGGTACTGCGGGTTGAACTCAGGGCCTCGCACTTGCATGCTTTGCAAGTGCTGGACCACTGAGCTGCACCCCCAGCCCATTTTTTTACCTTTTGTGACAGGGTCTTGCTAAGGTACATAGACTGCCTCTGGTCTCGAACTTGCGATCCTCCTGCCTCTGCCTCCTGAGCCACTGGGATTACAGGTGTGCACCACTGCACCCAGCTAATGGCTGTTTTTGAAGTGGGCTGCTAGGTCCTTCTGCCTAGTCTGTCTTAGTCTGGAAACTCAGCTGAAACCTGTCCACCATGGGTGGCCCTACTAGTATCTGAAATACAGGTGGCATAGCTCTCAGCACCACAGCAACATGGAAGCCACCACAGCACGCTAAGCTGTTAAACTTTGGAAGTCTGAATGTCCATTTTATACCTATTCCTTTCCTTTCAGTCTCAACCCCTTAACTCCCACGTTTGTTTTCATTCAATGGTTTTGCTTATCATTCCCCTGATAAAACAGTCATCCAGTCCTTTTGCATCTTCCACCCCATTAGCAATGGGCGAACTTTCTGTGCTCTCTAAGGCCCGGCTTTCACTATGTAGCTTCGATCACATTCCTTCTCACTTATTCAAGAGCAGCAATCCTGCACTTTAGTCCTCTTTACCACATGCTATTGGTTTTTTCTTTCTGTTAGATTAAGTATGCTTGATATTATAGATCATTAACAAGATAATTTTTGAATGTATACTTTAAGTTATAATTTGATATTTCAGTTCCTTTTCACAGTAAATACTATCTACATTGACTATCTCCACCTGTTCTCTCTTATATATGTACCTCTCGGACATTCTTTTTACTATTTCATTGAATCTGCTTTTATCCTCATGTCTATTGCCTTTTTCATTCCTATTTCCAATTCTCCCTTCTCATCTAATAATTCAAAAGTAGCGTTTCAGGTTCCTGGTATTTCTTGAATGTCTTTCTTTGGACTCTGAAACTCCACTTTCTCTTCATTCTTTGCTTACTTACCGTGCTATTGCAGCTCCATTTCCTGTTATTCCATCTTCCTCTTTTTTCACACTTCTGCATTTGGAGTCCACCTGCACTTCAGCTCTAAAACCCCTGCCTTTCTCTACCCATAGTCCCTCCTTGTCTAATTTCATCTAATTCCATTGCTTAGATATCACCAATCCCTGGGCCAATTCTAATCCTGTATCTGAAGCTAAGATCTTTTCATGTGATACAGTGATACCCTGGACGTTCCTTCCGCTTGTTGTTGTTGTTGTTAGGTGCCGTGGAGTCGGTATCTGACTCATAGCAACCCTCATAGGGTTTTCAATGGCTGACTGTTTCCGGATTGCCTTGGGAGTGGATTTCCAGGTGCTTCTCCCATTTTTGCCGTGCTGGGAATTGAACTCAGGACCTCAGAGACTGCAGTGCAGTGCTCTACCAACTGAGCTAAATGCCAGCCCAGTCCTTCAGCTTATCTCCATTCAAATATTTAAAAGCATCTGCTGAGCTCCTTGATTTCCTTACCTCAGAAAACTGTCATATCATCCTTTTAGTTGCTCAATACAAATTTCAATGAATAGAACATGCTACACATTGGAAAATTTGCATCCTATAGATTATTTGATTTTAAAAATTCCTTAAATGTTTCCAAATCATAATTTATTCAAATAGCCAGATATCATATTATTGTCAAATAAATACATACATATATTTATGTAAATACCGTGAAGTTTGCATCTTGATGTTGCAAACTTAGAATACAAACCTTGGTTCTATCACATTATTTCTTAAAATGAGCTCAGCGAACATCCTTTAATGTGGAGACCTGCATCTTTTCCATCACCTCCCCAAGTATGAATCTTTCTTCCCGGTTGACTTTTATTTCAAATGCAATCAATGGTTAGAGACAAACATGTCTAGATACCACCGAATGTATTTCTTCCCTTCAAATTTACTTTGCGTTAACTTGCCAAGATGTGCTGATGTTGTGGAATCTCTGAGCAACTTGTAAATGATGCATGAAAATGAAATGAAAGACCCTTGCTTGGGGCACATAGCAATCAAAACTGCACTTCGCGATGCCCGTTCTGAATAGTCCCTACAATCTGTGCAAACGTGAAGTCCAAAGTTTTCCTGTCAGGTAAAGAAGCTATGAATTAGAGAGATGTCCCTCAGATTTTCATTTCTTCTTCAATAGTACTTTAGGGGTCAGTTGTTGTTGTTGTTGTGAGGTGCCGTGGAGCCGGTATCCAACTCATAGTGACCCTGCGTACAACAGGGGAAACACTATTGTCAGTGCTTCTCTGCTGTTCATAGGGTTTTCAATGGCAGATTGGTTTTTGGGAGTGGGTTGCCGGGTCCTTCAGTAGCAACAATGATAAGGAATGACCTAAATTGAGTCATCCAATACAGTCAGCATATTTATACAGCTTAAATGATGTTCTCTAATATAGAAGGAAGATTTAGTTAAAAGTAACTAAGTTTGAGAATCATCAGACTGTTAAAACTTTTCCTTCATAATATGCCGTGAATATAGCTCATGATTGAGCCTGCAGCCGTAGCCCTGTGGCGTCGATCCTGTCAGATCTCAGAAGCTAAGCAGAGTCGGGCCTGGTTAGTACTTGGGTGGGAGACTGCCTGGGAACACTAGGTGCTGTAGACTTGGGAGACAGACCTGGCAACCCACTCCTAGAAAACAATCAGCCATTGAAAACCTTATGAACAGCAGAGAAGCACTGACAATAGTGTTTCACCTGTTGTACGTAGGGTCGCTATGAGTCGGATACCGGCTCCACGGCACCTAACAACAACAACATAGCTCATAATTAAAGTAGTCATTTATAACCTGCTTTCTCAAAGATTTAGGCTATAGGCTCCCCCTTATATTAAAAAGTTCACAATCAGGTTCAGATGAGTAGAAAAATTCTAGTATTTGTTGAAATATGGAAAGTAAAATAGTACATCATATATTGTAATTTTATAGGAAAAGATCCTCAGGAAAAGTTTTTGATTTTAAATGAGAAAAAGTACTATTGGCTTTGAGAATGTGTCAACACATGCTATTTAGAAATAGAGACTAAAATTGTCATAATTATCAAACAAATGTAAACCTTTAAATATACCAAATTTTCATTTCCTCCGAGTCTAAAATGAAATTACATAGCAGTTCTTTACAGACTGGAGTAGTTAAACTTTTAAATTCTAGTGGATCTCTGTCTTTTAGAAGGAATGATTTTGATTTCTTTCTAGTGAGAGCTAAATGGACCTCCAGCTGGACAGAGGGGAACCGTCTCCTTGGACAACCCTTGCCCTTGGGATGTATGCATTTTCCGGTTAAACATGTTTTCCTTACTCCCTAGGCAGTCAGCATCTTTAACTGAATCCAAGAAAAGAGTGAGCATCTAACACAGGTGCTAATTCATAGCCACTGCCAACATGCATTTTGCCTCATTATTTTTCCATCTGTCGGCTTTTGATCCACACGGTCAGCCACAAAATCAAGAAACATTTTGATGTTTCTTTTTTTTTTTACATCTATAATAGTGAGGAAAACCAATGAGTGTATGGCTAAATCAAGACTAGTCAAGAAATTAGCTTTCCATTTTATATTTAAATGTGCTGGAGGAATGGGGAAAAATAATCATGACTTCCTTACCATGATGAAGAAAAGAAAGGTAGGGATATTCTTCATTAATTCTCTTTCTCACGAGACTCAAAGCATGAGACTGAACATTTTGATCTATTGAGGTCTCTAGCTGGGTCCTTATTGGCTAGTCATAGCCTTTTACCAGAAGAGAATATTACAGATGCTGGAAAGAAATCAGCTTGCTGTAGGAAAATCAGGGGAGGACTGAATGGAATGGGGAGAGAAAATTCTACTACCCTCTTACATTGTTCCTCAAAGGGAATGGAGAGGTAATGTCTGCAATCATCTGCTAGCTCTCCTTTACCACAGATAATATTTCATACCTTGAAAGAACTTTAAAGAGAAACCAATTTTGTGGTATTTCATGGTTGAACCAAGGGCCTTGCACATACTTTGCCAGTGCTGTACCACTGAGCTGCATCCCAGCCTATTTTCCTATTTATTTGGAGACAAGATCTAAATTGTCCAGGGCTCCCTCTGGCCTCAGCCTCCAAGTCACTGGGACTAGTGGTGTGCACCACTGCATCCGGCTAAAGAGAAGTTTTTAAGGCTTTGAATTATTCTGAATCTTTTCTTGAAATTATTTTTGGGAAATATCCATTTGTTGTAAAAGTTAATTTTCCAAATTACCCACTTCATGTCACATCTCAGTTACTAATAGGAAGCCCTTGTATACATTTAGCTTTCTTACAAATCTACTTTTAGCCATCCCATTTAGCTCCGGCAGTCTTGACCTTTTGGACTCCATTATCAGTATGTGTTTAGATCCTGAAAATGATTTGGTCCTGGATTATAGCAGAGAGAGATGATCTTTCCTCCAGACTTCAGCCATCCTTGAGGATAATGTTACGTCATGAACTGGCACCTCCTTGTAATTTCTACCTCAGATAGTCCAAGTAAACAAAATATGATGTTACTGTTGTTAGGTACCTTCAAGTCAGTGTATGACTCATAGTAGCCCTATGTATAACAGGTGAAACAGTTTTGTCAGTGTTTCTTTGCTATTCGTAGGGTTTTCAATGGCTAATTGTTTTGGGGGAATGGGTTGCTGGATCCTTATCCCAAGCCTACCGCACGTGGTGTTCTCAGGAAGCCTCCCATCCAGGGACTAATCAGGAATGACTCTGCTTAGCTTCTGAGATCTGGTGGGATCAGATGCCACAGTGGTATAGCTGCAGTCAAACAATATATACTTAAATATAAATCGTGAAGTTTCCATTCTTAGTTTACACTATAGTTTCTCAGGATTCTTGTTCCCTTTTGGCTGTATAAATTTTGAGAGGAATTTACTTGGCTGTGTTAGGAATTCAGTTTCAGAAACCAATGTTCCTTCCTTCAGGAATAAGTTTTCACAGAAACATTTTGCATAATTGGAAAGCTTCTCTCCAGTGAGATATTAAGTCTTTCTCTCCTGTTCCCTTCTCTACCTCCTGGATTTAATACATTTCCAGGTCAATTCTCATATAGTTCCAAATCTTTCTACTCCACTTGCTCAGAAAATTTAGCAAATACAACTTTTGGACAACATTCTCTGGATTACAGCTCAGTGTTTCATCCTTACCTGAAGAGTATGTTTTAAGATTAATATATTAGACGTGACTTGGTCTGCTAAAAATAACCTGCTCATTCCCTAACACATTTCAATATACCTCTAGAATATCAAACTGGAATGTGGCATAATTTTCAGTGCTTCTTTAAGCTTCTCTTTAAAAAATATTCTGGATCTATTTTCCAAATAAAATAAAAGCTTGTTATCTTTAATGAAAATTTTAAAAAATAACTTATAAAACAAAAACAAGAACACAATACAAAACAGAATGATAAGTGTTAAAACACTTTTAGGAAAACTATTTGGATCTCCTTAGGAATGTGGGTTTATATTTCTAAGAGTATTTATGATATTGCATTAAAATTCTTGTTAACTTGTCTGCCTTGTGTGTTCTTCGAGTACCTAATTAATAATAGTGTTTCAATATATTTGTGCAGTAATTGGATAAAAAATGAATGATGGTTCCCATGGGATGGTTTGGGAATGGATGATCAAATCTTAGTTCAGTAAGTGCCTTTTTATTAAATCAAGCAATTACTCACACAATTTATTAATTTTTTTCTTTGCTACCCTCTGTGGTGAGGTCAGTTTATCAACTGAAACATAAATATATGTGTGTGTTTTTTCAAATAGACATTTTCCCCAGTTGTGGACAATTGTGATTCTTCTTAATGATATTGAATAAATATTTTTAGACTTCCATAACATATTTGAACAAGGCTAAACATTATGTTATTTTCATACATGGTTGTTGTTGTTAGGTGCCATCAAGTAGGGTTCAACTCATACAGAATCTCATACAGTTTTCAGTGGCTGATTATTTGGGGATTGCTTCCAGAGTGGATTGCCACGTCCTTCTCCCTTTTTTGTGGTGCTGGGGATTGAATCTAGAGGCTTGGAAAGTGCAGAGCAGCACTGTTCCAAAACCCAGCCCCATTTTAGTTGATACTTTTATTTCCTCTTCTACCAAATTCACAACATATATTTATAATGATTCTAAGAGATGTGAGGATTTATGGAACCAGGATAACACAGTAGGCAAATGGAATGCACACTGGCACCATGGTACTGAGATTGGGGGAAGCCAATCTCCACTAAGGATGTTTCTGTAGGGGTTAAGCATGGTTAGATAAAGTTCATTGGAGAAGAATGCCAATTTCATATGAGATCTTCATAGCAAGCTCCACTAAATTGTTTTCTGTTTGTTTGCTTGTCCTTTTTCAGTGGCAGCAAGCTGTCAGGCATGGATAGTTTGGTTGCTTGATTGACAACTGACAGATCTACCATGTTGGACTGGCAGCTGTCAGACATGTCAAACAATCCCACCACTACCACCTGCCCAGGCTTCAGACATTTGGGAACAGAGCCTGGTGACTGCCCCAGCTGAGCAGGGACAGAGGCCCTGTGAGAACCACTGCTGCAGTCTCTGCAGCTGCCCAGCTGGGCAGGGCTCTGGACAGCATTGCTGCGGTTCCTGAAGGTCCACCTTGGGTTGGCAACAGCAACTTCATCCCGTGCATTTTCCCCGAGACCACCGGAGCTGTCAATCAAGTGGCCTCTTTGTGAATCCCTATCTGTCCTCAGAACATTGCTGGCTGCTTCAGATCCTCTCAGCTGCCCACAGAGATGCAGACCCAGTGGCAGATGTCCCCCGAGAAGAAGGCCCAGGAGTGGAGGGAATATCTACACCTGGAAACTAAGGATCCATTGAAATCTCAACAGAATTGGTGAGCACAAGCACAAACTAGGGTTTATGCTGGTTAAAAAGAAATCAGTTTTCCAAATTAAAGGAAGATGTTTTCTTCAAAGGAAAAAAATATTGGACTGGCATCAGACTTCATACATGTGACATGGGAAGGTAGAAGAGAGTGGGTGATGCCCGCCTTACTGAAAGGGATTGAAACAGAGTTAATAGTCACGTGGCCAGGTGGGAAATGTATTTGCAGATATGAACAGGTTGAAAACATACAGTGTCTGTATCTTATCTAAATGGAAAATAATGTGCTATGCAGTATTTATAAGTGCTAAATTAGAAGGCTTGAAGCAATGATTCTTATTACAATGGAAATTCTAATAAAATATTTAGATGCATTAAAATAAGTCAGAGAATCAGTGCAACAAGGTGGCACATATCTTGTAATCTCAGCACTTGGAGGCTGAGGCAGGATTATGAGTTCAAGGCTAGCCCAAGCTATACAGCAACACTTTGTCTGAAAAAAAATCAAAAAATACAAAAACAAGAAGAACAAGTTAGATAAACAAAAGTCATTTCAGAAAAAAAATGAAGGTGCACTCTTGGTATTTCAAAAATTTTACCTGAGCAGGGATGATGGAAAGATAAAAATGATATGAAAAAAGAAAAAATTATAGGTACATACCTATACAATCAAGTGTCATGTAATAGAGATGGTGTTGCTGTTGTTGTTAGGGCCCTTCCAGTCGAGTCCATCTCATAGCAACCCTATACAAAAGACCGAAACGCTCCCCGACACTGTCCATGCATGACACTATTGTCAGTGCTTCTCTGCTATTTATAGATATTTCAATGGCTGGCTGTTTTTTGGGAGTGGGCTGTCAGATCCTTCTCTGAAGCCTACAGCACCTTGTGTTCCCATGCGGTCTCCCACTCAGTGGCTAACCAGGCCCGACCCTGCTTAGCTTCTGAGACCTGACAAGAATGGACATCAGGGTGGTACGGCTGTGGACCATAACAGAGAGACATTCTGAGAAATGTGTCCTTAGGTGATCGTCACTGTGCGAACATCAGGGTGTACTCTCACAGACCTCAGTGGTGTAGGTCAGTCACCTGACATGGCTTCTTGATGCAATAAAGAGAGGCGGGAAACAGGATGTATATGAGGCTGCTGCCAGCTAACACACAAACTGCTTGACAGTGAACTTTTTATAATTAAGAGTCTGTGCTAAAATAATGATAAAAACTTCACTGCAGTAAATACATAGACCAGTACATAACAGTCTTGAGTTACTATTATCAGAAGTCACATATTGCACACAGTTGTACAGGCTATGTTTTCATACAACTGGCAGCAAAGTAGGTTTGTTTCCGATGACATCACCAAAACAAATGATTATGATCTTTGGCACAAGATTACAATGGTTAAGATGTCACTGGGCAACAGGAATTTTTCAGCGCTACCATGATCTTATGCGAGTACCATCATATTTGTAGTCCAAATGACTGGAGCATCCTAGTGTGGCACATGATTCTGTGTGTGTGTGTGTTTATGTGTATAATCCATAATGCACACCTTGGAATGAAGACTATATACTGTGGGCAGATACAGTTTAAGGACCGAAATAAAAAGTACTGGAAGAATAAATGAAGTAATTGGTTGGTCATAAGTTGTTGATAATCTAAATAGAAATACTTGAGTTGGTACCTTGACTATGGTAGATGTTGTTGTTGTTGTTGTTAGGTGCCATTGAGTTGGGTCCAACTCATAGCAACTCTATGTACAATAGAAGGAAATATCACCCAATACTGTGCAATGCCTGGCACTATTGTCAGTGCTTCTCTGCTATTCATAGGTTTTTTGATGGCTGATTGATTCAGAAGTGGGCTGCCAGGTCCGTCTCCCAAGCCTGTAGCACCTGGTATTCCCAGGCTGTCTCCCATCCAAGGACACACCAGACCCCAACCTGCTTAGCTTCCAAGATCAGACAGGATGGAGGCGAGGGGGGTATAGCTGTAGATGTGGTCGTAGTTGGCGGGTAGGAAAAATAATTAGTAGTAGGGAAAGAGCGTTGGTTAAATGTTTAGAAAAAGGAGGATAAAATTGATGGGAAATATGATAAAAAATTTACATAAAATATAGAATAAATAGCAACCTGATAAACCTAGAGACAAATAATAAAAATTAATGTTAGATAATTACAATACTGACAGGACTAAAAGAATCTAGAGAAGAATGTGGTAGAGGGAGCAACTGGAATTTTTATATCTTTCTGAAGGCCCAAATAATTACAGGGAAATTTAAATTACATGGCAAAATTTAAAAATCCATAAATAACATTTACAAATTAGATAAATAAAAATTTAAGGTTAAACTTCAAAATGTAAGCCAATAGGGAAAAATTACCAGCTGCCACAAGAACTGTAAATTATTGGTATCTGTAGGGGAGAAAGCGGAGGGCCAATTTGACAGCAGCAGCATAAAGTGCTTGTTCCAGTGCAAGGGTTGAATTCAGCCACGGCAAGGTAAGGTGGAAGTGGGCGGAGCCCAGCAGCTGCCATTGGCCATGGGAACCATCAAATTGGGGCTCCTCTTCCACAAAGGAATGCACTCTGGAGAGAAATTGCTGGAAGGGGACTTAAAATTGGCCAGAAGTAAGGTAAGAGAAAGAAAGGAGAAGACGCTCAGGATCAAAGTAAGGAAAATGTAAAATCAAAGCAAGCTGCCATGATGTCCCTGCTTCCCAGAAGCAAGAGAAGGGAGAGCTCTTTGAAATTAAAGAAGCAATCTCCACCAAGCCTGTTTCTAGAAGATAAGCAAGACAGAGTCTACATAAAAATGAGCAATGAACTGTGTAAGGGTAAAATTTCATAAGCAGTAATTAAAAGAAAAAATCAAGAGTAAAAATATTCTTACTCTCAGTAAAAGAATGCAAGATTATATGCATTAAATAATTAAAAGAAACCTCTAAAATACTATTTCAAACAATCTTAAAGAAAAATGGAAAATGATAGCAGATGAAAGCATAGCATAATTTGAGAATAACAAATCAGATATTGTTGTTTGGCGGTGTTGATTCGGGGCTGACTCACAGTGACTCTCATAGGGTTTACAATGGCTGATTGTTTAAGGATTGTTTCAGGAGTGGGCTGCCTCATCCTTCTCCCATTTTTGCAGCCCAATAAAGACAGGAATAAAAGGCAAATATAATTTTAACCAGGAAAAATAAATTAGAAGGATTGTAAGAGTAAATGAACATAAAATCATTACTACAAATATACGGTGGAAAGGAGAAAAAGTTTAAGCAATTCAAATGCAATCAAGAGATCAAAATAGGGCATGGTGGCGCACGCCTGTAATCCCAGCAGCTCAGAAGGCGGAGGCCGGAGGATAGCAAGTTCGAGACCAGAGGCAGTCTGCGTAATTTAGTGAGACCCTGTCTCAAAAAAGAGGAAAAAAGAATGGGCTGAGGTGCAGCTCAGTGGTCCAGCACTTGCAGAGCATGCAGGCGTGAGGCCCTGGGTTCAACCCCCAGTACCGCAAAAAAAAAAAAAAAAAAAAAAAAAGAGAGAGAGATCAAAATAATATTCAGGAGTAAAGGCCAGACAGAGTCAATTGACTCACTATGTGGATGGCAGGAGCCCTGAAGATGGAAACTATTTAGGGACAAAGAGAAGCCCTAACATTGTAACTCAAGGGAACTTTCCTTAAATATGTTTTCTAAATAACTGACACTAAAATTGAAAACAAGGATACGCTGTCTGCTAATATTGCAGTGGAATGACCAACACAAACACATTTTCTGATGAAATTACTAGACTTTCAAAAAAGTAAAGTTCTTTTGTATTCTTAGATGAAAGGACTGTCTGACATATAGGAGAAATAAAATTAGAATATGCTCTGATAAAAAATTTATTCCAATAAAGAATATGTGAGCCATGGAGAATGAAATATAAAGGGCAGAAACAAGATGTTGTCACATTCCGTAATACTCATGAGAATGCCACTGTCATGAATTCTTCTTTGGGGATCTACTAAAGAATTCACATCCTAAAACCCAAATGATAAGACAGCCATCAACACAAGGACTGAAGTGAGCATTAAATTTTGGATTATTTATAGAAAGAAGATTAAACGGAAGAAAAATGGGAAATTAGAATATGTCGTGGCCATCTGATCTGAAAATGTACATACAGCACAAGTATAAAGTGGAGTGGGAATAACATAGGCTATAAAGTTAAGTAAGTAATCATAATCAGTAATGTGATATTTGCATGGATATTTTCAGACCTTTGTGTGTGCAACACTCTAGGTTGGTCACCTCTATTGGCCTTGACAACTAGGATTCTTCATGTCAAAGTAAGGAGGCACAGATGTCACACAGAAGATTTTTAAAAATGAACACCAGCCAGCTACACTGGCACACACTTGTGATACCAGCCGCTCAGGAGGCAGAGGCAGGAGGATCACAAGTTCAACACCAGAGGCAGCCTGTGCAACTTAGCAACAGCCTATCTATCTCAAGTTAAAAAGTTTTAATAATGAGCTGGGGGTGCAGTTCAGTGGTAGAGCACTTGCAAAGTATTGTGAGGCCCTGGATTTAGCCTACTAGTAAGGCAAAAACAAAAAGTAGTTCTATCAATTAGAAATATCAGCATGAACTGACAAGACAAGGAATATGTATGTGTGCAAATATATTTTTGAATGTACATTTCATAAAGTATAACATGTGGTGGACCAATCCGAGGATACGCCACCATGCCTACCACTTCCTGGCATTCACACCTTGTGTCTATCTCCATTCCTTGACACTGAGTTACACCTGTGCTATGCATTTAAACAATCAAATGTATTAAACATCACATTGCATAAGACCCAATCTTGCTAGTAAATTTCCTCTAAGAACTTTCCTTGATGTCTTGAAATAAGCAGCCAAATTATGGAATTTCATATAGCAAGGGATATAAGATGCATTGCTCTAGGAAAAGCTGTGGCAAAGATCTCTTTAGAGTATTTAAAAGTAAAGATGTCACATCGAAGACGAAGGTGTGCCTGACTCATGCCATGGTATTTTCAGTCACATCATATGGTTGTGAAAGCTGGACATTGAACAAGGGAGACAGGATTGACAGACAAAAAGATTGATGCTTTTGAACTATGGTGCTGGCGACGTCTATTGAATATACCAGGGACTGTCAAAAGAACCAACAAATCTGTCCTAGAAGTGCAACCAGAGTGCTCCTTGGAAGCAAGAATGGCCAGACTGCGTCTTACATATTTCGGACATGTAGTCAGGAGACATCAATCCCTGGAGAAGGACATCATGTTTGGGAGAGTGGCAGGTCAATGCAAAAGAGGAAAACCCTCCACCAGATGGATTGACACAGTGTCTGCAACAATGGCTTAAATATAAGTAAGATTGTGTGCCTGGTACAGATAGAGAAGTGTTTCGATCTGCTGTACATAGGGTTGCTGTGAGTCAGACCTGACTCAACGGCACCTAACAACAATAACAACAGTAGATAATAACTGCCAATAACTACTAAGGCTATTGGTCCTTAGTAAGGACTTGAATTCCTTACAAGGAATTGAATTCTGCCAACCACCAGAGTGAGGAGAAAGCAGAGACTTAGCACTGTTTGAACCTTTGAATTAGAACACCTCCCAGTTGACACCTGGCTGCAGCCTGTGGTGCACCAAATAGAAGACCCAGCTGAGCTTTGCCTGACATGAATGTATGCTGTTAGAATTCTGTAATAACTGTTACACAGCAATAGAATATGTCTGTTCATGTGTGTTTATATTTGTAATAAAACTGCAAGCCCAGGAGCAATGAGCATCATTCATGCCCATAGAGTTTGGATTTTCATGGTGAAATACCATTTTTTACACAAAGAAATTAGAGCTTCTAGAAGAAATGGGCTAATCTACATCTTGAGAAAGAAATATACAAGAATGTGGAAGTAGGAAGTTACTAAAGATTGCCAGGTTTTTGTCTGAAGGATTAAACAAGCAACCTGGAAACAATCACTGCTCAAAATGGCACGATGAAGCTGTCATTGTTATTGTAATTAGGTGCCATCAAGTCAGGTCCAACTCATAGTGACCCTATGTACAACAGAAGAAAACCCTTCCTGACACTGTGCCATGCCCTCCACTATTGTCAATGCCTCTCTGCTATTCATAGGGTTTTCAATGGCTGAATGTTTCAAGAGAGGATCCTCAGATCCTCTGCCCAAACCTGAAGCACCTGGTGTTCCCAGGTGGTCTTCCATCCAAGAACTAACCAGGCAGACCCTGCTTAGCTTCCGAGATCAGATGGGAGGGGATGCCAGGGTGGTATGGCTGCGGACAAACATGCAATAATAATAATGATGATATATACAATGGATTGTACCCCATAAAATAGATTTAGATGATAAATGACATAAAATAAAATGAATTAGTCACATTTTGAAGATTCTGGGAAAACAATTCATTTTTCATTAAAATTAGAAATCTATCCTACATTTCATGTATGAAATGTATAAATGGGCAACCAAGCAGATGACAGAAATAGCCTCATTAGAAAATCATCCTACCAAACAAGATAGACCAAAATATAATTATAAATATAACTATTTTGCAATCTTTAATAAATTAACAATATAGAAATTGTTGTTGATATTGTTAGGTGCCATCAAGTCGAGTCCGACCCAAGGAGACGCTACATACAACAAAACGCAACACTCCCCAACACTGCACCATGCCCAGCACTGTCAGTGATTCTCTTCTATTCATAGGGTTTTCAATGGTTGATTGTTTTGGAAGTGAATTGCCAGGTCCTTCTCTCAACATAGAAATTGTTGCTGCTGTTAGGTGTTGTAGAGTAGCATCCAACTCATAGCGACCCTCATAAAGTTTTCAATGGCTGATTGTTTCAGGATTGCTTTGGGAGTGAATTGCCACATCCTTCTCCTGTTTTTGTGGTGCTTTTCTGTGTCTTTCTGATATTAATAGTTTTATCTGTCTAATATAGCTATCAGAAAAGCAGGAAAAGCAGAGATTTTGCATCTATAAAATGGAAATCATAATAGTATCTATTATATAAGGTTATGCTGAATTGTTGTTGTTGTTGTTGTTAGGTGCTGTCAAGTCAGTATCCGACTCATAGCGACCCTCATAGGGTTTTCAATGGCTGACTGTTTCGGGATTGCCTTGGGAGTGGATTGCCAGGCCCTTCTCCCATTTTTGCGGTGCTGGGAATTGAACTGGGGACCTCAGAGACTGCAGTGCAGTGCTCTACCCACTGAGCCAAATCCCAGCCCATGCTGAGTTATAGTTAGTGCATAAAAGAGTTTCCAACACAAATATAGTATTAAATAAAAGTAAGCTACTGGTATTTCATAAATGCAGAGATGTACACACACAGAGGCAGTTGTCCCTCTACCAAAATAAAAATGCATTATGAAAACATGCACATACATTATCCACTCTTCAGAAAAAATGTTTAAATCACTACTTTATTAACAGTATTTCAATGTCAGCCAATAATTTAGTGTGCTATGTATGCTTACATGCACTTGTCCATTCGGTGTGTGTGTAAACACGCCCACAATAAGGGAGGTCTTAGCTTTCAGAAATGGCGGCTGTAATCAAGTGTGCATATCATATGGAAATTCTGCCATGACCTCCCTCAGATGGCTCGGGATTTTAAATGCAAAGTAATGCAGTGCCTATGTGTGCTTACTCCAGAGAATCTCAGATGGAAGTCTTCACTTCCAATCAGTTATTTTTCAACTGAGTCAAAATACTAAGTTTAGTTCTCAATTCAGTGCTCATAGACATTTCTTGTGAATAGGATCAGGGCATCTTCAAATCTGCTGCTGAACCCAGAAGTCCTTGCAAGTGTGGCTCTGGCTACGCCCTTCCCCCTCACTCCTCTCTACATTCAGAATGATCCACTCAGGGGGGACCCCGTGACCGTCTGGACATACCTTTTGCCCGACTCTTCGCTGTGATACTTACTGCCTCAGTCTGGATACCTGCTATGCTCTTGTCTCAGCATTTATTAGCACTACAAGGTAAACTTGCAGAAATTGAGAAGGCAGTAGGTAAAGAACCACTAGAGAGATTTCTAAAAATCCCCAAATTATAAATATATAATTCTTAGTTGGGTGCAGAGGTGCACACCTGTAATCCCAGCAACTCAGGAGGCAGAGGCAGGAGGATCACGAGTTCTCTGCCAGAGACAGCCTGCAGAACTTAGTAAGACCTTGTCTCAGGATAAATTTTTTTTGAAAAAAGGGCCTGAGGTACAGCACAGTGGTAGAGCACTTGCAAAGTTTATGGTGAGATCACCACCCTCCAGAAATGATAAATAAACAACTGTATATAAATAAAACGTAAATTTTGTCAGCGTGTTCAGTTGAGGTAAAAGTTACAAACAGTGAAATGCCACCTTCGGGACTGTAAAATTTAGTTCAGACAGACAGATGTGCGTTAGCACCCGAACGTGACTGAAGACACCCCCATCTCCTCAGCTGCTTTCCTGCCATCCCCAACTTAGATCTCTAGTCAGGGGCCTGATGGTGATTAATGGCGATTAGTCTCCTCTGTCCTTTTATTCATATAGTTTGCTTTTTGAACTTAACATTTTTTAAAACTTATCTTTGTTGATACGCATGCCAATATTTCTTCCTGTAAAGTCACCCAGTAGCGTTTCAGTGTGTACCTGTGTTGCTTGTTTGTTCCTTTCATCTTTTTTCTATTGATAAACATTTGGGTCTTCATTTGTGTGTATGTGGTACTGAGTTGAATCCAGGGCCTTGAGCTGTGCATGGTTTGCAAGTGCTGTACCACTGAGCTGCATCATCAGCCCATTTTTTTACATTTTGAGACAGGGTCTCACTAAATTACAGACTGCCTCTGGTCTCAAACTTGTGATCCTCCTGCCTCCGCCTCCAGAATCACTGGGATTACAGGCATACACCACCATGCCCAGCTATCATTTGGGTCAGTTTCAATTTAGAACAATTATGAATCATCTTGTATAAGTCTTTCGATAAACATATTTTCATTCTTCCTGGATCCTAAAGTAGGTGTATATCTACTTTGAAAGAAAATTCCAAATAAGTTTTCGGGTTCTTATATTATGTTTCACTCCTACCTATAATACATTATAATATAAGTCATACTTGCCCCAGATTCTTCCAACACCTGAGTTAGCCATTACTTTAATTTTGGCATTTTGGGGATGTGAAGTGGCCTCTCAGGACAGTTTAATTTTACCTTTTTTCTGATGACCAGTAATGCTGAGCATGTTTTTGTATGCTTGTTGGTCGCTCGGACATCACCTTTATGAACTTTCTATTTAGATGCGTGTGTTTTTTAATTATTGTTTTCCAACTATTGAGTATACTGGGGTTTAACTTAGTGGGTAGAGTGCCTGATTGGGATGTGTCCAGGTTATTTTTTTATCTCATATTCAATGATTCCTAACTCAAAAATTCCAGAGAATTGTTGTTGTTAGGTGTCATTGACTTGACTCCGATTGATAACCATGCTATGTAAAACAGAATGACACATTCCCCGACACTGCTATGCCCAGCATTATGTCAGTGCTTCTCTGCTATTCACAGGGTTTTCAATGGCTAACTAATTTGGGAGTGGGCTGCCAGGTCTTTCTTCCATTTTTGCCATGCTGGGGATAGAACTGAGGGTTTGATACTTGATATCTAATAAATCCTGCAGGCTTTCTTCACTTTCTTTATTCTTATTTTTTTTCCTTCTCTGACTGGATAATTTCAACTAAACTATCTTTAGTTTCAGTGATTTCTTCTGCTTGATCTTCCCTGTTTTAGAAACTTTCTATTGCATTTTTCACATCATTCATTATATTTTTTAGTTCTAGAATTATTTTACTGGTTTCTATTTTTGTTGTATTCATTATCATGATCAATGAGATCAGTCTCATTGAGTATAATTTGTGTGCTTTCTGGCAATTCACTGAAATTCTTTAAAATAACTATTCTTTGTTAGGTAATTTGTAGATATCCATTTATTTGGAGTCAGAACCTGGAAGTTCAGTATGTGCCTTTGGGAATTTTTCATTTCCTTGATTTTCATATTCCTTGCTGCAGTGCATTGGTGTTTACACAGTGGAAGGACCTAGAACTTGGAGCCTTTTCTACCTTTTGGCCTGGTTTCAGTGGAAAGACCTTCAGCTACTTCTTGTTGTTGGATGCCATTGAATCAGATCCAACTCATAGTGACCTTCATAGTGTTTTCAATGGCTAATTGTTTTCAGATTGCTTTGGGAATGGATTGTCACATCCTTCTCTCATTTTTGTGGTGCTGGGAATCAAACCTGGGTCCTCAGAGGGTTCAGGATGGCACTCTACCCATTGGGCTAAGCCCCAGCACCCAAACTAGTGGACACAAAGTCATCATTTGAGTGGAATGTGTGGCAGCCTTGTCTCCAGGAGTGGTGGCTCCAGGGGTATTCAAGAGTGCTCATTCCAGAGACATGTGGCAGTGTTGTCCCCAGGAACCTTCAGTGCACCATCTCCAAGGCCAGGTAGGTAGTGTACATCTTTAGCTTGGGGCACAGCAGTGGTTCCTGTCATGGGGAAAGTTGCAGCTGCAGCCCCAGCTCAGAGAGATTGTAGGGACGAATTCTGCACTAGGAAGGATACAGTGCTGGCTCTGGATCCAGGAAGGCACGGGCAGGGGTGGGCACACAGCATCATGGACGCTCAGAGGCTGAACTCTGTTAGCTGGAGTCAGCCTCGTCAAAGGCTGAAGTCCTTGGTGGCAAAGTCTGCAGGTGTCCATGGTGGCATCAATGGCTGCCAGGGTGCTTAGTGATGAAGGAGTTTTCCTGCTCTCCCTTTTCTCCCACAGGCTGGAGGGATCCCTCTCGGTGCCACTCTGTGCCAGTTTGGGGAATGAAAGGCAGCAAGGGGGATGCTTCTTGTCCTTTGGTACCTGGCCACCCTTGACTTTTATGCTACACTGCATTGCTGCATAGTCTCAATTTTAAACAGAATTTTTCCAGGAGTTTCCTTATTCTACAAATAGTTGTTAAACCATTGACTTTCTGGGGAGATGGAGGTTAGAAACTTCTAGTCTGACATTTGTTGATGTCATACACTGGTAGTTCTTCTTATTGTTACAATTCTCACTATAGGCATTGTGTACTTTTAAATTATAGCTTCACTTGTACCCTGAACTTTAAAAAAGATGTGCAAACCACGTAGAACTGGATGAAAAATATCCAAAGAAAAATACAGGTAAAATATATATACTCTGAGAAATGTAAAGTATAAGATTTATTTTGTGGCTCAGTGGTCATAGGTCTGCAAACTGTATCTTGGTAGACAAGACTGCCATTTTTACTCTTTGCTAAAGGAAGGAGCCTGTGAAATATAACATTTACCAAAATCTAGGCTCTTGACTAAGTTCTTCTTCAGATAATACTTGTCTGGCTTTTAGTTTGTGTCTTTTTTGACTTACAATATTTTTATGCCAAAACTTATATGTTTAACGACGTATGTGTCTGTGGAGGGGAATAATAAAACAAAATGCTAACATTTATGTTAATAACAACAATAGAACTTGACGCCTGCTGAGTGAAGTGGCCAACTGAAGCAGAGGAGCCCATGGACAGGTAATTACAGACACTGCATGTCTGGGCCAGAAATTAAGAGCAGCATAGCTCACTGACAACTCCTACTCGGAAGCCAAGGGCGCACGAGGGGAAGTATTACGGTTTGAGTCTAAAATGTCTCCCCCAGCTTCCATGTGTTTGTATTTGTTCACCAGCTGGTGGCGCTGTCCTAACAGGTTATGAAACCTTGGGAAGCGGGGCCTGTCCTTGCAGAAGTAGGTCACTGGGGCAGGCCTTTGGAAGTTTTTACCTCATACCCTCATTCCAGTCACTGTCTCACTGACTTGCCATGACATGAGGTCATCCACCATGGGCCCTGCCTCCTGCCACCTCCATGCCAGCCCCATCGCCATTATGGAACATGGTGGTCCTCTAATCGCAAGCCTTCAATAAACCTTTCTACTCATAAACTTGCTTCCCTCAGTTTCCCTATCACAGCCACATCCCAGCTAACACAGCTCCTGTATCACAGGCATACAGTTCTCCTTTTTAACACAGTTCTAATATTTCAAACTTACCTGGCGCAGGAAGCAGAAAAAAGGAGCTTCAAAAACAAAAATGTCTGCTCTTTGATAGATATCATCAAGGAAATGAAAATGTAAGGCACAAACTGGAAGAAAATATTCACCAGCCATCTATACTTAAAAAAAAAATTGTGTGCAACTGCATGAAGAATTAGAATTCAATACTAACATGATAAATATCGCATGACAAGATGCTCAAGTTTGTAAGTCAAAATTGCAAATTAAAAGTACACTGAGATAACACCACACTAGAAATTATATAAGAGAGACTGACAACAGTGAATCGGGACGTAGCAACTAGAAATTTCACACGCTGCTAGTCAGAATGTACAATCATATAGACACTTTGACGTTGTCTTTTTAAAAAGTTAATTGAACACTCAATATACGAATAAGTAATTCATATCTCCAGCACTACTTAAGAGAGAGCAAAATCATGTGTCCACTCAAAGTGTAGACGTTAGCAAACATAGCTACTTTAATTAACAGCAATTCCAAAGTGGAATCAAACCAAATGTACACCAAAAATGGGTGGCCAATCAAGTTTCAAACAATCCAGAGAATGCAATTCTACCCTGTAATGTCTGTATACAATGTCTACACACAAAACTAATGCATGCAAAAATGTGGTGCATCTCAAAACATAGTGATTTTTTAAAGTTAGGAAAATCAGTTTACATGGTGTGATTTAGTTTATATGGAACTAGAAAAATCACATTTCATCCATGGAAATATGAGACAGAAATTGCATGGCACACAAGGCATAGATAAAGATTAACTGGCAGAAATAAACGTCCTAGGCAAACGGAAGCGTTCTGCATCTTGATTTTGGTGGTGGCTACGTGGTGGCATGCATTTGTCAATATTCAGTGAATTGAGTATAACAGATTTTTTTCAATAAAGTTGACTAAAACAGAAAGATGGAAAATATGATGTGATTTAAATTTGCCGCCATTTCTCATCCTGTTTCCTGGCAGGAGAGCTTGGGAGGCCCACGTCCCTCTTCTTCAGATAAATGATTCCTGCCTCTCTTAGTCCAAGCCAGCCAAGGGGTACCTTCATACAACACACACAGCCCTGGTGAGTTCCCTGTGAATTCTACTGAGAATCATAATGCTCCAAAAGCTGCGTCAGTAAGTCTTTTTGAGGTGAGCTCTTACATACTTTGGTCCATGTGTGAGGTAGTTGTGGGACAAGGCACTTAGGATTCTTAGAAGCTCTTTCCTTAATTTCGGCTAAAAGAGTTTGCTTATCAATGCTATGGGCTGGGATTTAGCTCATTTGTAGAGCACTGCTCTGCAATCTCTGAGGTCCCGAGTTCGATTCCCAGAACCGCAAAAACAGAAGAAGGACATGGCAATCCACTCCTGAGGCAATCCCGAAACAACCAGCCATTGAAAACCCTATGAGGGTCGCTATGAGTCGGACTCGACTCGACAGCACCTAACAACCGCAATCAATGCTATGAATCTTTGTGTCCTTATTTCAACAGTAGTCTATTGCTTAGAGAATCTTCTAAGATTCAGAGGCTATTTCCAATTCTCCAACTATAATACCCAGAGTGTTCTGTGTCATCGCTAAGCTCTGTTTACAAACTGAACACTGCTAGAGAAGAAGATTTTTAAGCAAACTCGGTTAAGAATTTCAAAGGAATAGCAGGAATCAGATTGTAAATGCCCCAGGGGAATGTGAGCAGGAACCAGTTTGCCCATCTGTCCTGCCTTTGGCGCCCAGCCACTGCTTGCTTTGTAACTCTTTAAACAAGAGGGATAAATCTTCAACTCTGAAGCGGAGGCCACCATTCTTTTCAGGGAAGAAAAAAACAACCCTGCTTTCATATAGGATGATGACCTGGGCCAATACAGAGAAGATTAAGAGAACAAAACCAGCTGGACAAAAAGAAATTCTAAATTGCAAGCGCATGGACCTCTGGAGGGCTTCTGCCGCCCCTTAATCCTGCCCTCTTTTCTGACTCTCCCTCCTGTTGCCTACCGCCTCCTATCCACCACAGCGTGTTCCTGAAGAAACACAGAGTCGTTCTGCTGGCAGAAGAGGGCTCTTCTGTCAAAAAGGAGAACACAGGAGTTTCTTGGTGAAAGATGCTAAGAGTGTTTTACAGCACCTACCCTCATCTTGCCTGCAGCTGTAGCCCTGTGGCGTCTGATCCTGTCAGATCTCAGAAGCTAAGCAGGGTCGGGCGTGGTTAGTACTTGGATGGGAGACCACGTAGGAACACCAGGTGCTGTAGGCTTGGTAGACAGACCCAGCAACCCACTCCCAAAAAATCAATGCACCATTGAAAACCCTATGAGCAGCAGAGAAGCACTGACAATAATGTTTTGCCTGTTGTACATAGGGTTGCTATGAGTCGGATACTGACTGGAGGGCACCTAACAACAGCAACAAGAAACCCTCATCTACTTAATCTCAGTTCCTTACTAAGTATATTTTAAAGAAGATGACAGAAATCTCCATAAAGTGACACTAAATCACACTGTAAAGCCAGAGGGGAAATGAAGGCCTTGGTGATCTGGTTATGGGGTGGGAGCGTGGCGTGTGACTAGGGTAGTGACATCGGGAGGGAAGACCCGGGAGTCGGCGGGATGGGTACGAAAATCAAAACCCCGACCTTCTCCTTTGCTCTGTAGCTCCTTTGTCCCTATTTTCCCCTTCCTCTCCTTCTGTGCAGCAGGAAGGTCACGGTGACGTGATGGAAGAGCAGAATTCAATGGCGCCCAGCTCTCCAGTGACAGGAGTCAATCCATCCGTCAGGCCGGTGGCAGTCACCCAGCCTGCACCGTCCGCCTACCCTCTGCTGGCAAATGTCACATTCGGAACGCATTTGCATAGCTGCGGAGAGCTCCCAGAGTCACATGGAACAGTGCTGCGGCTGTGACAGCTTGAAATAGAACAGCTAATGGGACTCTCCACCGGCTTCCTCCACGCCTTCTTTCCTTGACTTAGGAAGGGGGGTCTTCAGGGGGGAGGGGAGTGTGACACCTCTGCAGTGCTTTGCGGGGATCCTATCAGGTACCCGACACTTCCCATTCAGTCTGCCTGGGCCCAGCTTCTGTAGCCCCCTGACTGTGGTCACCTGTTTTGTTCCTGTGATTGCCAAGAACCGTACAGTTGGGTTCGTTACCAGGTACGTTTTCTTTGCCCTGTGGGGAAGAAGTCGAGCCTTAGAACCTCTCCTGAAGTGTGACACTGTGACATATTTCTTCTTTATTCTACTTTTTAAAAAATAATTCTTTCTATTTGTACCTATACCTTTTTCTCTCTGTTTCTGTCTGTCTCTTTCTTCCCTCCTTCCCTCTCCCTCCCTCTCTATTTCCCTTTTCTTTCTCAATTCTCTTCCTCTCTCCACACACACAGCCAAATACACACATACACAGCCACCTAGGGGTAACACATTGCCAAATGAGCCCTTTGACTGATCCTCCTTAACTAATTAACTTTTATCTATAGAGAGAACAAGCACTAATAAAGGGATTTATTTACCTATTTATTTACTTATTTTTTAAATGTCCTTGTAGGTTAATGAGTTTGTCAATCGTGTGCCCACTCACCTTACCCGTGCTGAGATGCACATGATTTTCATCACCCTAGAAAATTACCCCTGCGCCTCGTGAGTCAATGGGCTCCCCCTGTCCCCGCAAGCAGCCCCGGCCCTGATTTCTACCACCCCAGATTGCTCTTTCCTGTTCTAGGCTTCCGTGCACATGGAATTCACCTGATAGGTGCTGTGTGGTATTTGCCTGACTTTTGTCAGACTAAGTCTACAGCCTGTCCCTCAGAGCCTCCAGTCATGTGACACACGCAGTTCAGGGTTTCTTGCAGGCAGTTCTGCGTGGCACAGAGCTTTTTGTTCAAGGCTCCTGTGGTGGTTGTAATTCTCTGTATCCTCCTGTCTGTTCCTGTACTTTTGGGGGCAGTGTTTTGCCCTGCATCCTCAAGTCTCTGATAAATCTAAGAAAAGCCAGATTTTCAAAAGATTTTTAAAAACATTTTGTTTATTTGCAATGGGACAGTGCTCTTTTGACCAGGCTGATCTCAAATTCCCTGGTTGAGGCAATTCTCTTGCCTCAGCCTCCCAAGAAACGGGATCCCACGTGCATGCCACCATGGCTCCCCTTGATTTTTGTTTTCATGGCCTTTCTCTGTTGTGAAGATGTGGCGACTTTCAAGCTCCGCACATGGGCGGTCAGAGAGCAGAAGTCTCTCATCTCAGCATCACCTCAATCCTTTGAATTTATGGAGACTTCTTTTTTTTTTTTTTTTGTGGTACTGGGGGTTGATCCTAGTGCCTCAGGCTTGCATGCTCTGCAAGTGCTGGACCACTGAGCTGCACCCCTAGCCCCTCCTTTTTTTTTCTATACTTTCTCAGACAGGGTCTCACTAAATTATGCAGACTTCCTCTGGTCTCGAACTTGCAATCCTCCTGGCTCCACCTCCCAAGCTGCTGGGATTATAGGTGTGCGCCACCGCGCACAGCTGAGGAGACTTCTTTTATTGTTCAAAATATGGTTTCCTTTCGGGGAATGTCCCAGATGTACTTGAGGAGACACAGCGCAGCTGTCAAGGTTTCTCTAAGTAATGACCAATGTTTAAAGACTGCCTCTTAGAAATTATACTTACTTTATGTGTATCTGTGGTTTTCCAGTTTAACTTTTCCCATTTTTATCCAGGGTAAAAAATCTGCATTTTGCTCAGGTTTTTGTGAGCTGGGGTTTAGCTCAGTTGGCAGAACACTGCTCCGCAATCTCTGAGGACCTGGGTTAGATCCCTAACACTGCAAAGATGGGTTCCATTCCTGGAACAATCCTGAAACAATCAGCCACTGAAAACCCCACGAGGGTCGCTCTGAGTCAGACCCAACTCAACAGCACCTAACAACAACAAAAACAATAACAATATAATCATTGGCTACATTACCTGTTCTCTTTATATGAATTGATCATTTTGATATCATGTCTAATCTTTTCTATTCATGTTATTGTTTTCCTACTAGTGTTATATTTTAATAATTATCCGAGAGATTGTGTGTCTTTATTACAATCTATTCTTCCAAAAATGACTTACTTAACTTCCTTTCCACCAAGTTATGCTTTAATTAATGAATATTTTACTTCTACATACATCACAAACCACATGTTACTATTTTTTGTTTAAATAATTAGTGGTGAGGTGCACGTATTTCCTGACCTATTAACCATGTCTGACGTCATTTCTTTTCTGCAGATCTGGTTTTCTGTCTCATAATTTCCTCACTTCCTGAGGGACTGCTTTCTCGTCATTTCTTGCAATGCCGTCCATCTTGGAATAAATGCTCTCAACATTCATCTGTCTGAAATGATCCTTTAATTTTTTTTCCCCCAGTGTCAGGGAATTGGACCCAGGGCTTCATAATGATATAGCCGAGTGCTAACCCCTGACTTGCCCGCCCAGTCACCTTTCTTTATCTTTCTTACTTTGAAACAGTCTTGCTCAGTTGCTCAGGCTGCATTTGGCCTTAAACTCATGATCCTCCTGCCTCCACCTTCTGAGGCCCTGAGAGAACAGCCATGGGCCACTACAGCTCGTCTGTCATAATTTCTTACTTGAAGTCACCTATCATTCTAATATGGGAGAAGGATGTGGCATTCCATTCCCCAAAAAAGCAGTCCCAAAATAATCAGCCACTGAAAACCCCTATCAGGGTCACTATGAGTCGGACCCAACTCCACGGCATCTACCAACAATCATTCTAATGGTCTGTGATTTATTGTTGTTATTTCTTTTTGTTTGTTTGTTTTTCTTTTTGGTGTTTAGCCTGCTTGGTATTCATGGTACTTAGACGCTTAGATCCAGGGATTGTTTTCTGGGTTTTTAAATTTTGGATACTTTTTCATATTTTTCCTGCCCTGTTCTCTTTCTTCTCTTAATCAGAAATATTAATTACAAAGGTGTTAGATCATTTGACTGTGCTCCCAAGTCTCAAATATTGCATTCCCTTCCTTCCCCCACTGCATGCTTCATACATGTTTATTTCTATCCCTCCACTCCACGTTCATTGATCATTCCTGGGGCTGTGTCCATCTCTGACATGGCACTGCCATGTCTGTCATTTCCACTTGGCCCTTTTATCCAGTTTCCATCTCTGCTGAAATGAACTATCCTTCCAACATGTTTTCCACATTTTCTTATTTTAAAATAAGTATCGTGGCCGTTTAAAAGACTATTTTAAAAATGCTTTCATTGTCATGAACTTTACTTCTAAACATAACCTAAATTTCAAATGACAGCACACTTCTCCCTTTGTGTTTGCAGGGCATTGGCTTCAGAATGCTCATGCCTCTTATATAAAACGTAATGTATTTGCACCTAACCTCCCACATCCTCCTGTACACTTTTAATACTCTGTGTTGTTGTTAGGTGCCGTCGAGTTGGTATTCAACTCATAGCGACACTCAGGGTTTTCAATGGCTGACTGTTTCAGGATTGCCTTGGGAGTGGATTGCAAGGTCCATCTCCCATTTTTGCGGTGCTGGGAATTGAACTTGGGACCTTGGAGACTGCAGCACAGCGCTCTACCAACTGAGCTAAATCCCAGCTTAATCATCTGTAGTTTACTTATAATGCTAATGCCACGGAAAGACCATGCAGATAGGTCCTATTCTGCATTGTTTAGGGAATAATGATGAAGGGAAGAGGCGTCTCTAGGGTCAGTACAGGTGCAATACATTTAATGTTTTAGCTCCATAGTTGGTTGAATATATAGAAGTGGCACCTCAGGTACAAAGGGCCAGCTATGTAGAAAAATTGCCTGGAAACTATCAATATTAATGTTTTGCTCCTATTCTTCCTACTTCCTTCAATGTTCTTTCACTCCTGCACTGTTTTGTTTCAATGTGAGTTATTTTCATTCTTCCTGAGTAATATTTTCAGATTTTGTTTTGGATTTTTAAGGAAGAATCACTAACGATAAACACCCTCAGCCCTTAATGCTGTGAAAATGTCTATTCTGCCTTCATTATAAAAGGATATAGTCCCAAGATAGAGAATATTACTTTGCCAGTTTTTATTGTGTTCCATTGGCTTTGGACTTGAGTCTCTAAAGGTTTCTTCTAACTCTTATTGTTATTCATTTCCTGAAAATATCCTGTTTCTCTAGCTCTTATTTATTTTTTTCTTTTTTAAAACCAGTTTTCTGCATGGCGCAGTGGCCCACTCCAGTAATCCCAGCCACACTGAGAGGCAGAGGCAGGAGGTTTGCAGGTTTGAGACTATGGGTAGCCTGTGAAACCTAGTGAGATCCTGACTCAAAATAAAAATTAAAAATAGGCTGAGAGTATAGCCCAGTGGGAGAGCACTTGCAAAAAACATGTGCAAAGTCTGGGATCCAACCCCCAACAACCACAAAAAACTAATCAGATCAAATAAAAGCTAGTTTCCCTGTAACTTTTCCTACATGTGATTTTCCTGGTATTCATTTTATTTAGGATAGTTTTTAGAAAGTCCATTGTAATCTGGTTAGAAAAGAGCCACCCACAACAAGAAAAATTTAAGAAAAAGATAGGAAAATATATATTAGGTAAATATTACCCAGGAAGGAAATGGAAAATAAAACAAAGTGTTTGCACTGAAGTAGAACAATGGAGTGTGAATGAGAGGCCGCAAGCAGGAGAGGAGATTGATTTCTGCAGAAATGATTGATCTCATAAGTAAACACATTGCACATGACTGGCGCCAGGTTTACGACTTTCAGAGAGGGAGTTATAAATACCAAGAGGGAGGAAACCAGAAGGAATCCTCATAATTGTATTTAACTCACAGATTTATTTACATATGCACTTAATTTCTCCCGCTCCTATATCCCGCACCTCTACCTGTCTCTTCTCACAGAGGCACACACACGCACACACACACACACACACACACACACACACACACACACACACAGAGAGAAACACACACAAACATACACACGCACACACAGCACACTATCTAGCTCTTGCTCTGCCCACAGCAAGGGCCTGGGATCAATAATGCTTTGATGTCTGTGAGCACTCGAAGCTATCTTTTGTTTTTAAATAACATTCCTGTGGTCAAAACTGGATTAATTTGAGCAACAAAATAAAATAGTATTGGATGATAACCCAAATTGGGCTGGGGAGAAGGGTAGGTGGATCTGGCCCCTGTTAATGAAAGAGTAGCAGGTGGGACCTATTTGATAAAACTATTTTTGCATTGTGATTGGGGAAGTGGTCGCCAATCTCTTCCGAGATTAAATTTCATAGAACTACATGCATATGTGCACGTGGAGGGATATAAAACTGGGGAAATCTGGTAAGTTGAACCAATATCAATACTCTGTTGTGATACTGTCCTATGTACAAGTAAGATCTTACAACCATTGAGAAAACTACCTGAAGAGCCACAGATCCTTCTATACAATTTTCTACAATTCCATGACCATTTACCTTTATCTCAAAACCAAAAAGTTTAAAAAGTTAATGGATAAAGTTTGGGCAACAGATCGGACATTGCAGAAGAAGAATGAATAAACTCCAAAGAAAAATCAACAGAAAATACAGACACGAATCCAGAAATGAAAGGATACGTTTAAAACATAAATAAAGCATAAAAGAAATGTGTGACTCATTAATTAGCTTTAAAGTAAATGTCTTGGTATCAAAGAGGAAAAGAGAGAAAGGATTGCATAACGTTCAGAAAGTCATTAGCCAAGATTTTCATAACATGAAAAAATATATCAGCCTTTCCCCGTGTAAAGCAAAACTATCCCATCTCATCTACATTTTAAACAGAACGGCTTATTGCAATGTACTCATTAAGGTTGCCAAAACCTTTGAAGGCAACCATCCTAGTCATACCTTGCTTTCGTCCTGGTTTTCATATTTTCTTTTTATATTTTTTGAAATAATTGCAAATTTTTCCTCTTTAATTTTTTCCATATATTTATTCAGAAAATATCCACCATGTTATTATTCACTTAGTAGTTAATTTAGAAATTTTATCATTCATACTATCCTTGTCAAACTCTAAAATTGATAATTTATTATTTTCTTCCTAAGCTGTCTAAAATTCTAAACATTTCATGTATAATAACCAACCATCCTTAAATGTTATTTACTCCACACGTTAAATATTATTGTTAAGGTCTATACGTGGATATTTCCTATTTACTCACATTTATCATTTTCTTTCCTTTTTTCATATTTTCCTGCACTTATTCTGAGACTATTTCTCTTCTTTCTCAAGCAAGTTCTTCTGGTTAAGAATGAGTAAACAGTAAGTAATTTCAGTTGTGCTTGCCTAAAAATGTGTTGTCAATTTTATGTTTTTCCTTAAAGATGAATTTTCTGGACACACACACACACAAATCTAGCCTGGCAGCATATTCTCATAGGACACTGAGGATACTGGCCATCTGTCTCTAACTTCCATTGTGGGTCCTGCAAATGCAACCTTTAGCTAATTTTGGACCACTTTTCAGGCACTCCTTCTGTTTGGCAGCTTTCGTGTTTTTTATTGAATTTGAAATTCTGTAATTTCACTGAAATATGTCTGCATGAATATTTAATACATTTTGGCTGAAACTCAGTGAGATTCCTAAGTGTGTATACTGGCCTTTTTCAACAAGTCTGTAGAGTTGTGAATGAGACCTAATTTCTTCGGCTTCCTAATTCTGTCATGTGTGTCTTTCTGGAGTTCTTATTTTAAGTGTGTTGGACCTTCTTGTGCTATCCTAGGAATATCTTCATGCTTCTTTAATGTGCACTTCCTCTCTTCAGGACAGTTCCTCTAATTTCTCCACTCTATCTGTATAATTCGGGCTGGGATTTAGCTCAGTGGGTAGAGCACTGCACTGCAGTTTCTGAGGCCCCGAGTTCAATTCCCAGCACCGCAAAAATGGGAGAAAGGCCTGGCAATCCACTCCCACGGCAATCCCAAAGCACTCAGCCATTGAAAACCCTATGAGGGTCGCTATGAGTTGGATACCGACTCGACGGCACCTAACAACAACAACAACATCTGTATGATTCAGATCTCTCCCCAATTCTCTTTCCAGTTATTTGTTCTGGCATACAGCCATTTAATCTCTATTATAATTTTCATTTCTACAGTTTATGTTTGGTTCATATAAAGATTTATTGTCAAATATTCTGTTGTCTGCTTCCTTTCTTATATTTTAGTTTTATTATTTCCTTTAAGTATATTAAATGTACTTATTAGATGTATTGAAGAAGAAGGTGCACATGACTCATGCCATGGTATTTTTAGTCGCATCATATGGTTGGGAAAGCTAGACATTGAATAAGACATACAGGAAAAGAACTAATGCTTTTGAATTATAGTGCTGGAGACAAAGATTGAATATACCATGGACTGCCAAAAGAACAACAGATCTGTCCTAGAAGAAGTATAACCAGAGTGCTCCTTGGAAGCAAGGATGGCTAGACTGTGCTTATATATTTTGGACATGTTAGGAGGGACCAATCCCTGGAAAAGGACATCATGTTTGGGAGAGTGGCAGGTCAACAAAAAAAGGAAGACCCTCAAGTAGATGGATTGACACAGTGTGTACAACAATGGGCTTAAACATAAAAAAGATCATGTGCCTGGCAAAGAACCAGGATGTGTTTCATTCTGTTGTACATATGGTCACAATGAGTTGGACCTGACTCGACAGCACCTAGCAATAACAACAACAATATGATGGGTCTAGTGTCTTACATACCTGCAGCCATAGCCCTGTGGCACCTGATCCCGTCAGATCTTGGAAGCTAAGCAGGGTCGCGCCTGGTTAATGCTTGGATGGGAGACCGCCTAGGAATACCAGGTGCTGTAGGCTTTGGAGACATACCCGGCAACCCACTCCCAAAAAACAATCAGCCACTGAACACCCTATGAATAGCAGAGAAGCACTGACAATATTGTTTCACCTATTGTACGTAGGGTCACTATGAGTCAGATACTGACTCAACAGCACCTAACAACAAGTGTCTTACATGGGCTGGGATTTAGCTCAGTTGGAGAGCACTGTTCTGCAGTCTCAGGTCCCGAGTTCAATTCCCAGCACCACAAAAGTGGGAGAAGGATGTTACAATCTACTCTGGAGGCAATTCCGAAACAGTCAGCCATTGAAAACCCTCTGAGGGTCACTATGAGTCGGATATGACTTGACGGCACCTAATAACAACAAATGTCTTACATAGTGAATTTTTTCCTAATGAATCAAAATAATTCCAGCATCACTCCTTTCACATTTAAACATGAGAAATTTAGTTTGAGAGCTTTTGTTAAAACATTAACAAAGTAGATGTAAAATGTGAATGGATTTTTTCTCTCACAGTCTCACTTCTCCATTTCTTTGTTTTGGTTTTGCTGTTTCCAGGGGCCAGAAGATAGCTGATCTTAATATTGGGCTTGTAGCTAGCTAAGTGTTCAATTTGGGTGTGAAGTCAAGACATTTTCTGTTCTATACAATGACTGTGTCATCTATCACAGGTCCTTCTTTAAGGATGGTTTCTTCAGTCCAGTTTCTCATGCTACATAGGAATTTGGGTCTACCTCTTGTTTCCTATATTTGGCCTCATAAATCTATTTTAAACCATTAGAAAACCAGACACTGTGGGGCATGACTGCAATCCCAGAGACTGGGAAGGCTGAGGCAAGAGGATCGCAAGTTCAAGGCCAGAGGCAGCCTGCCTAACTTAGTAAGACCCTGTCTAAATTAAAAACTAAAAAAGAGAACTTCCAAACATGTGTAAGACCATGGGTTCAATTCCCCAGTACCACAAAAAAAAATTTTAATTTAAGTTTAAATGAAAAAAACAATAAATTGGAAATTGGCATACACTCGTGGAGAAAATACTGGCCTCAGAGCTTGTTTGCTCTGGAGATTCACGATTGATTTTTGCTTCTGGGCAGGATGTTATGTTGTTGTTGTTGTTGTCAGGTGCCGTCGAGTCGATATCTGACTCATAGCGACCCTCATAGGGTTTTCAATGGCTGACTGTTTCAGGATTGCCTTGGAGGTGGGTTGCCAGGTCCTTCTCCCATTTTTGTGGTGCTGGGAATTGAACTAGGGACCTTAGAGACTGCAGCGCAGCGCTCTACCAACTGAGCTAAATCCCAGCCCCGGGATGTTATGTAAGAATCTTTAAATCTTTGCTTTACATCTTAACTTACTAGAGAACAATGTAGTCCACCATTCTTGACACCTAACATGTTATCCACTTTTATGGAATAGAAAACATGTTTCTAAGAATATATGTACTAAAATATCTGTTTATATTTTATATAAATATAAGTTCACAACTATTGCAGGAGAAAGTTATATTACCATTACTAGTTACGGGATATTTCCTGATGACTAAACATTTCAAACACTGAAATGTGAATTTCTTATTTTAAATCATATTATCCTACTCCCGGGCTCAGTGACATAGAATATAACTAATAAACTGGACAAACATGACTGCTTATCTGCATGCATAATCATCCATATTGAAATATGGTGCTTCTTCCGATAGTTGCAACACTGCGGTAATTAGAATACTTTACGGTTATAAGAAACTCAACTTTTTATGGTGGGTGACTATCGCGAGAACTCATCATATGACGTGGAACACTCACGAGAAACTCTTTCTCGAGGGTTGCACATCCGTTCTGGTTACACGGTCACCATGCTTGACGCAGAAACATTATTCCTTTGGAGCCACAATGAAGAAAATGACTCTGGGAAACACATAGGGCGAGCGATAGACTTGAACGGATTGCTTTGAAGAGTCATGGGAATAAAGGCCTTCTTCAAGAGCCAGGCGTGTTTGGGGAAGCTCCACGTGTTGTTTAGCTGGCCTGGGGGTGGATTTGCACACGCCTTGAGTGAAATCTCGGGGCAATTTGACTATTCAATAGAGAGAGTGCTCACAACAACCATGCTGCAAACTCAGGATCGGCCTGAGAACCCCTGTGAACTGCCGCTGCGCCTGCCTTGAGACGCACATCCACCCCCACTACCGCATTCAACTCTTAGCCACTGTGACAGCACCCCATCACCCTTCCAGGCCAAGAGTAAACAAAATAGAATGGTAAACACTTATAACAGAGAAAGGGGGGAAGCACTTTGATTCTGCACAAGATGAGAGCTAATTTTCTGATAAAATATCTCTAAAGGCATTAAACTTCATATAGGTTTAAATCCAAGATCATGTGTCTTTATGCTGATTTTTTCCCCTTTCTTTGAAACCCTGTGAGTTGCACCCTTTAACAAGTATTCTGACACAGAGGGGCTTTGACATTTTCTTTACCTGCTCAGCCTTAAAATTGCCTTTCTGACATTGTAGAAAGTAGCTGTCCAACCCCCCTATTGCTGTTGTTAGGTGCCGTTGAGCTGGGGTCCAACTCAAAGCAACACTATGTCCAACTAACAGGCCCTCCCCTGCTTAGTTTCCAGGATCAGTTGGGATCGAATGCCAGTGGTACGGCTGTAGACGTAAGCCTCTATGTTGTTGTTGTTGTTGTTAGGTGCCATCGAGTTGGTATCCAACTCATAGCAACCCTGCGTACAACAGGTGAAACACTATTGTCAGTGCTTCTCTGCTATTCATAGGGTTTTCAATGGTGGATTGATTTTTTGGGAATGGGTTGCCGGATCCTTCTCCCAAACCTACAGCACCTGGTGTTCCCAGGTGGTCTCCCATCCAAGGACTAACGAGACCTGACCCCACTTATCTTCCAAGATCTGACAGGATCAGATGCCACAGGGCTACAGCTGCAGGCAACCCTTTATAGAAACTGAAAAAGCCCAAGAATCTTACTCCCACGCTGCCTTATGGGGAAGCAGGAAACGTGGCCTGGGATTCTTCAAGTGGACATGCTGACCCTAAGATTTGAATGGTCACCTGTGACCTGAGCCACTGAGGAAAGAGCCCCTCCTGGCTGTGGCTGGTGATGACAAATGACAATTACCCCAAGGCCCCATTGTTATCTCCCAACCACCACTGCCAGGGAGCTCACTGTGGGTGGCTTGCATTTTCACAGCAGAAGCCATGTCTGTCCTGCACTGTATTGTCTCTGTAGCCTTGACTTGTGAGTACCATTTCTCTCTATGGAGCTGCCAAATCTCATTTTCTGGATTTCCAAGAGGCTGTGTGAATCATCTGATATTCTTTTGATATAGTCCTTTTCATATTTTATATCTGTTGCTTTCAATTAAGCATCTAAGTGATAATAGGTATTATCTTACTTAGTTCTTTAGTATTTCCATCTGAGAAGATAAATAAACAAAAGCACCACCATTCATTAACTGCACAGGACTTGGGTCTGGAGAATGATTATGATTTTAGCTGTTTTTGAAGATAATCTGTATGCTATCAGGTAAGCGTTTTATGACAATTCGTTAGTGATATTCAGAGTGGTGTCTGGTGCCATGGTGCACACCTGTAATCCCAGAGACAGAATGATTGTGAGTTTGAGACCAGACACAGCCTGCATAAGTTACGGAGACCCTGTCGTAAAATAAATAATTAAAAAGGTGCTTACAGTACATCTCAGTGGTAGAGCACTTGCCTAGCATACACAAAATCTTAGGTTCAAGCCTACAGAATTGAAAAAAAAAAGAAAAAAGAAAAAGAAAAAAATATTCAAAATGATCATACCGGGTAGATGCTGTCGTTATCTTTATTTTGATGATGTGAATTTTGGTGCTTTAGACGTTAAGTGCACACTTGGGGTTAATGATTTGACCAAAGCTTCACAGTGAGCAAATGTAATAGGTTTCTCCCTGTTGTTCATTGCCATGACTTCCGAGCTTCTACGCAGATGAGGCTGGTGGTCAAATATACAAAGCACAGTACAGCCACGGGGAGGCGCTGCCTGGTTGTACTCAGGCCCATGCTTTATTAAGTGGCTGGTACATGTCAGATGTTAATACAAGTGCTGAAAATATACAATTTAATAGATGGTGTTCCTCTCTGTAGTCCATCTCTAAGGCCAAAATGAATGTAATTTAATAACTATGAAGTTTTTTGTTTGTTTGTTTATTTGTAGTACTGGGGTTGAACCCAGGGTCTTGAGCTTGCATGCTCTGCAAGTGCTGGACCACTGAGCTGTGCCCTCAACCCAAGTGAATTATATCTCATAAAAGCTGTTAAAAGACTTTATATGCATTATCATTTTTTACTTTTTTGAGACAGCGTCTCACTAAGTTACGCAGACTGCCTCTGGTCTCAAACTTGCGGTCCTGCTGCCTCTGCCTCCTGAGCCACTGGGATTACAGGCGTGTGCCACCACGCCCGGCTCTTAACTATCAAGTTTTATGAAGTTTCCTGTGATAGTCGGATAGAGAGAATACATGGCCACAGAAAGGGGAACAATGATTTCTGCACTCTGGCCACCTGAAAAGCTGCAGAACAGAGAGGATCAGGGCATCTGCTCCCCGACGCCCCCATTGCTGGCCACTCTCAGTACATCCATACAGCACGCCCAGCCCCAGGCAACCAAGACTCTGCTCTGTGTCCACAGTGTTTTACTTTCGCGTTATTTCATATGAAGATAATATAGTATGCAGTCTTCTTGCCTGGCCACTTGTATTGAGCATAGTGTTTCTGGGGTCCAGCCGTGGTTCTGACATATTGGTGGGTTCCTCTTTCTACTGGCCAATGGTGTCTCATTCTATGGATATACCACATTATGTTTGTTCATGCACCACTTGATGGCTATTTGAATCACTTCCCCATTTTTGTTATTATAAATAAAGCTATCACGGAAAGTCATGGAGAAATATTTTGTTTTTATTTCTCTCATGTAATCATCCAAGGGTAAAATTGCTAGGTCATATGGCAAGTGTGCATTTAACGTTTGAAGTACAAAAGTCGTCACAAACAGAATGAGGTCACTTTTGTCAAGCCCTAACCACAACAAAAGATATTAAACATAAGAATAAATTAAAGTGGGAGGTTACAAAGGAAGGGATATTGTGCATTTATGGCTGATAAGAAGAACTATAAGAACCATTCACGACAGACTCTGCCAGACCCAAAACCTTGCACAAAGGTTTCTGTGACTTTACACAGAAAATATTCTGCAACAATGTTTGCTCAGCAGTTGTGGACTGGAGCCACCTTGGTTATGAATTGTTGTGGCTCAGGATTACCGTTTTAAATAGATCATGCAATCCTTCTCCTTTCTACCTTTAGAAACTTCCCCCTGCCTCCATCCCCTTCAATATATTCATGGTTTGCTACAGCGTGAATATGCTCATTATGCTGCTACTCTATTCCCCAATAAACTAATTGCACAGAATCTTAATCTCTGTGATAGAAGAGACTGGGAAGTTATTCAGCAGTAGAAAGAAATGAAATTAGGTAAAATGTTAAAATATGGATGAACTTTAACATGCAGCTAAATGAAAGAGTCTACTCCCAAAATATCATATATCATTCCATTCTTGTGAACTACCTAGTATCAAAATTGTTTTTAGGTGCCATTGCATTATGTCTAACTCATAATGACTCTTATCAGGTTTTCAAGGCTGATTGTTTTGGGATTACCTTGGAAGTGGATTGCCACGTCTTTCTCCCATTTTTGCAGTGCTGGGAATCAAACTCGGGACCTCAGTCAGGGACTACAGAGCAGCGCTCTACCAACTGAGCTAAATCCCAGCCCTATCAAAGACTAGAGACAAAAAGTAGATTTTTGATTCTCTTGTGCTGTACGGACTTTGGGCAAAGACTGCTTAGGGATAAAGGATTTCTTAGCAGTGAAGATATATTATAAAATTAGATTATGTTGATAAAGCCAGGCACAGTGGCACACAGCTGTAATCCCAGCAACTCAGGAGGCAGAGGCAGGAGGATGGCAAGTTCAAGACCAGAGGCAGTCTGCATCATTTAACAAGACCCTATCTCAAAAAGTAAAAATAAAGAAAGAAAATGGGCTGGGAGTGCAGCTCAGTGGTACAGCACTTGCAAAGCATGCAAGCACGAGGCCCTGAGTTCAACCTCCAGTACTGCAAAAAAAAAAAAAAAAAAAAAAGATTATGTTGATAGTTGCACAACTCTGTGAATATATTAAAGTCCATTGAATGGTATACCCTACATGGATGAGTTTTAGGACAAATGAATTATATCTCATAAAAGCTGTTAAAAGATTTTATATGCATTATCATTGAACTTTGATAAAATTCTTAAAGGCATCAAAGTTGAAATAATGGACATAATTCTGCATTTGACAGGGCTTACAATTGGGAATATTGGATGTGATACATTATTATTCATATCGGGGTCAACTTTCTTACTTTGACAATGCACCACAGGCTTGTAAGATGCTGCCCCTGAGGGGCCCTAGGTGAAAAGAACCTGGTGTACTGCAATTTTTGAAACTTCTTTTGAATTAAAACCACTTCAAATTGAAAACTTTTTTAAAAAGGAGTTTTCTTCCTGAGGGAGAGGCTTCCTGACAATCAGAGGCAGCATTGTTTTAGGTCACCACCCAGCCGAGCTGCTATGGGGTGGATGCAGGCACTCGGCTGGACCTCAGCCTGGTGGGTTCATCTGTATCCACACCTTGATCTGTTTGGGCTGTAAAGCGTTTGTCTTCAGAGAGGTGTTCAGTCAGAAATACTCAGTGTGACCCATGTGGTCAAACAGTCTTCCAGTTATTTAAAAAGGAAAAGAAAAAGTGAAAACTACACTGTACTATCTGAAAGAAAAGGCCAACGTGAGATAGCAAAAAGAACTGACTGACTGTGATGAAATAGCTTGGGTCACACATGCATGTTCTGGCTATTAGGAACTTATGTGAACTTACTGTTCAGTCCTTCACTGAAGGGATCGGATCATGTGATTTTGAAAAAGAAGAGAGAAACTCAAAAACTATCAATAAGAGTATTCTGGACAGGCTGGGCGCAGTGGCCCACACCTGTAATCCCAGCAGCTTGGGAGGTGGAGGCAGGAGGATCACAAGTTTGAGACCAGAGGCAGTCTGCGTAACTTAGAGAGACCCTGTCTCAAAAAGTAAAAAAATGGGCTGAGGGTGCAGCTCAGTGGTCCAGCACTTGCAGAGCATGCAAGCGCGAGGCCCTGGGTTCAACACCCAGTACCGAAAAAAATAAAATAAAATAAAAAGAGTATTCTGGACAGTTATATGGGAAGACAAGCTTTCAGTCAGGAAGGCGTTGGCGGCGCTGAGTGAATCGCAGTGACAGGCTGGCGTGGCAGCACCTGGCGGGCTGTTTCAGATGGACACTGTCATTTCCTTGTCAGTGGGCTTAGGTGTACATACATCCATGGACTGCCTTGGTTGCTCACAGTCCTTGAAAGCAGATGAGACCCTTCACAAACCCACCGGCACACTCTGTGTCTGCTGTTTTCCTAAGAATTGTAGATGTTGTCAGAGACAGGACAACACAAAACCCTGAATTACTCCAGATCATTGGTGGAAAGAAATTGTTATTACTCCTATATGCATAAGCTAAACAAAATGTATGTGGTTGCAGGAATTTCTCACACTGCATGTGTATATTATAAGAATGATGAATATTTTTGAAGGGACATTCTTATGGAAAACCTCTTATTCCAGCTCCAAAGAAAGTTGAAGTAAGCCAGGCATGATGATGCCTGCCTGGTATCCCAGCAACATGGAAGCCTGAGGCAGGAGGATCATGAGTTTGAGGCTACACGCAGCCTGCACAATTTAGCAAGACCAAGACCATGTCTCAAGAATAAAGTCAGAAAAGGGCTAGGGTTCAGTTCAATGTAGAGTGCTTGCCTAGCGGAAGCCAGGCCCTGGGGTCAACCATCAGAACTAAAAATAAGTAAGTAAGTAAATAAATAAATAAATAAATAAATACTAGGAAAACCCTTAGTAATTTCCCAGTGTGGTTCAGTACCTCATCCCTCTCTGTCCTGTGAATGACTTTCTATTCCTGTTGAACATAGCGAGATCATAGTTGCTGAACTTCTCTAGACTCTCTTTTCTGTAACAGTCACAAGAGTAGAATAATGTTTTATATTATAATGTCTATTTTTTTGTTTTGCAATTAACTAAATACTCTATGATATTCCTCATTGATATATTTTAATTACACTGTGCTACATAGTCATCAAAATGCTTTTGTAACAGAAAAATAGTAAACTGATTAGTAGGTGATTTTACTTTTGTTTGTTTATATATTTATAATTGAGGAATGAAAATACTAGGGGGGCTGAACCCAGGGCTTTGCACATACTTTGCAAGTGCTGTACCACTGAGATGCACCCCCAACCCACTCCCTTTTTCTTTTTTACGATGAGATGAGGTCTCACTAAGTTACCCAGCCTTCCTCTGGCTTCAAATTTGTGGTCTTCGTACCTTGGACCTCTTGTAGTATATTTGAGCTCTGTTCTAACATCCAGACAGGTCACCTGGAATCAGCTGGTCCTTTCTAAGTGTGTTTTGAAATGCTCTCAGCTGGGAACAGAATAGTCCCTCATCTAGAGAGAATTCGGCCAGATGTGGACACTGTCCTGGGTGCTGTCTGTACAATGTTATCCGTGAGGAGGTCTCACTGTACCTGATGGGCCAGCCACCATCGTTACCCCACTATTATCCCTGAGGCCCCATCTGCTTACATTAATCATTTTTCCCAGTCTCCAGTACTTCTGGGTGCTCTGCTGCTGTCGCAGGGGCCCCTCCTCAAATCTCCAACCCTCTCTACTCGCTACTTCTACTCTCATATTCTGCCATGTGGTTTCTAGCTGCCTGGGCCCCCTAACTACAAATTCTGTCTTTTCTGCTCAGGGAGACAGCCTGGCACCAGGTGGTCCCCTGTACCACAGCCTGGAATTCTCTCCTCCATGACCTGCCTCAGCCATGGGGCTCACCTCACACATTTCCATTTTGCCAGGGCCCCTTCTTTTGTGCTGCTATTTCCAATATCTGAAAATCAATTTGTAGATATATTTTGTTTGGTGTCTTACCTGTGCAAAACAGCAGTTCCCATCCACCTGTGGCGTTCCATCATGGCCAGATGCAAAGTAAATGGTATTCCCTTCTTTTGTTGTTGTTGTTGTTAGGTGCCGTCAAGTCGGTATCCGACTCATAGCGACCCTCTGTACAACAGGGGAAACACTATTGTCAGTGCTTCTCTGCTGCTCATAGGGTTTTCAATGGCAGATTGATTTTTGGGAGGGGGTTGCCAGGTCTTTCTCCCAAGCCTACAGCTTCTGGTGTTCCCCTGCGGTCTCCCATCCAGGTACTAACCAGGCCCGACCCTGCTTAGCTTCCGAGATCTTACGGGATTGGATGCCACAGGGCTACCGCTGCAGGCATTCCCTTCTTTTAGTCATCCTAATTTTATCATGGGGCTGGGATTTAGTTCAGTTGGTAGAGCGCTGCTGTGCTGTCTCTGAGATCCCAAGTTCGATTCCCAGCACCGCAAAAATGGGAGAAGGACGTGGCAATCCACTCCCAAGGCAATCCTGAAACAGTCAGCCATTGAAAACCCTATGAGGGCCATTATGAGTCAGACATGACTCAACGGCACTTAACAACAACAACAATTTTATCGTGTTTTCTATGACAGTTGTGTCACCAGTTAGTTGGCCGGGGTCCTTCTGCTCTGTAAGTGCTGCTCAGTGGTGCCATCTGTGTCCCTTAACATTCGATGCCAGTGTGCAGAGGAGGAAACAGATGGGATCAGCGGCAGCAGGCGGCCCCTTCTGGTGTTCCAGCTGCCCAAGGAGGTCAAGATTCCTCACCCGTGAAGTGTCACAGCTCCTGTGTGGGCCCAGGATGTCTGCATTCCAGAGGCCATAAGGGCTACTGTTCTAATGTAGGCTGGAGAGGGGAGCTCCTCAGCCCTCCACAGATCCTGCTGGGAAAGGAGTGAGGCAGGTGTCAGGATTCCTCAGCCCTTGGTAGCAGCTGCTGTTGCAGCTTCCAGGTGAGGCTAGGTATCGGGATCCCCCAGCCCTACACAGTAGCCAGTGTTGTAGCTTCCAGGCTTACCATGTCTGAGACCTTGGGCCCAAAGCCTCTTCCAGAGACCAGGGCTGCAGTCACTCTTTTCTGGCTCTTCACAGCTTTCTCTCTCTTCCCAATCTCATTGTTCCCTTGAGCTATCCAGCTCCTCTTGTCACTGTGGCCACTGTTCCTGCTGCTGCTGCTGTTGGGAAGGCAGCACCCACTGTCCTGCTGCTGCTGCATCATTGGTCTTTCAGCCTTGTCTCTTCTTCAGCTGTCAAGCAGGCAGCCATTCTGCTGCTTCTGCCCTGTGTTCTGACGCTGTGGTCTCTGCCACTGCTGCTCCGCTGTCTCTGCTCATCCTCACCATTGCTGTCTCTGCGGCTTCTCTCTGCATGTGACCAGCGCAGACCACACTACTAAAAGCATGCAAAGGCCACTGGAGAGAAGCCTTTTATTGGGCCTAATGTTGAAGGACGTGGCAATCCACTCCAGAAGCAATCCTGAAACAGTCAGCTATTGAAAACCCAGTGAGGTTCTGTAAGTTAGACCAGACTCCAGGGCACCTCACACCACCACCAACAATGTTGCAGCACTAGGGAGCAGCACAGGGGCGGTATGCACCAGCCCGCTCAGCTTCAGTGAACTGAGCAACCTTCTTATATAGCCAGAGAAAGGGGAGTTTGCACCAATCACAGAAATGAAGGCTTGTGTTTGCACCAATCAGAGCAGCCCCTTTGGAACCAATCACTGCAGTGTCTTGTGCCAAATCACAGCAGGGGAAGTGCTCCCCCTCTGGTCTGGGCTGGTCACAAGGTCGCGTCTAGAGTTCGCTGAAGCTTGTGATAGCCAAAAGTGCGGTGTGAACTTCAATCTCTCCAAACTAGCCGTGGCTGAAGCTGCACCTTCAGGGTCTACAGTTGTGCTGCAGTGGCAATGGCCACAAAGTGTTCATAGTCACTAGCATTGGTATAAGAGTGGTTTACCTGGCTGATTGACTGGAGTTCTTTATTCAAACCAGTCAGGGTAGCAAGGGAGAGGCTAACAGCTTGCCAGTGAGGGAGTCAGATCACCCCATCCCCATATCTGGGCTTTCTTGCAGGAAAATAAGAAGCAGAAGGATCACTTACAGTAAGGAGGAAAGAGGCCCTGATCAATAGCACTAATATCGATTTTAGCAGTGTATTAACAAAAGTACACTCTCAGCACACCAGGGAGAGATGGGTGCCTCAGTGGGATCAGAGATTTACCTTCTATTAATCTTCATTTTCTAAACTTTCTCTATTGGTTAGACACCTTTTTTGAGGATTCAGATTCCTTCTTTTAAGAACCCACGCCTGGTGCAATGCTAATGCTAATTGATGGCCATCTAGATGGAAAAATGGCTGGCTGTGGCAGCAGCTGCAGAGATTTCTTCACCATTATAGAAAGGCCACTAGTCGGTGATGCCCTGTGCCCTTATTGATTCATTCACCTCCCTCTCCCTATGTGTCCATGTTGTTGTTGTTGTTAGGTGCCGTCGAGTCGGTATCCGACTCATAGCGACCCTCACAGGGTTTTCAGTGGCTGACTGTTTCGGGATTGCCTTGGGAGTGGATTGCCAGGTCCTTCTCCCATTTTTGCGGTGCTGGGAATTGAACTCGGGGCCTCAGAGACTGCAGCGCAGCCCTCCACCCACTGAGCTAAATCCCAGCCCCTATGTTTCCATAGTCCCATGTAAACACTGGGCTGGGATTTAGCTCAGCTGGTAGAGCTCTGCACTGCAGTCTTTGAGGTCCCCAGTTCAATTCCCAGCACTGCAAAAATGGGAGAAGGACCTGCCAATCCACTCCCAAGGCAATCCCGAAACAGTCAGCCATTGAAAACCTTATGAGGGTCGCTATGAGTCGGATACCGACTCGACGGCACCTAACAACAATGTAAACACTGGCCACAGGAGAAATCTCCAAAGTCCTGGGCTTCCAAATTAATTATATGTCCTTGGTCACCTTATCAAGGGAAAGCACATAAATTATATTGCTCAGCAACTTTAAAAAGAGGGAGAAAAAGAAGGAAGCACAAGCAAGGTGAATACAGAAAATGTCATGAATAACAGTTGGGAGGGGCTGAGGCAGGGCAGCTGCTGACAGAGAAGACACTCCGGACTCAGCCACGGGTGGGACACAGGAGGAAGGGGATTAGCCTCAACTCTGGCAATAAAAACACCATTGCGCCTCACGGGGTCACACACAATATTAATTTCCTTTGTCTGAGAATGTTAATATACATTTGCTTTTTGTTTAAAAAAAAAAAAAGCTCAACTTCCATCTTCTTTTGGGAGGCTGACTCCTTGTGAGCCCTCAGCAATTACGCCACGAAGGACAGTGACCATGACCGAGAGCCAGAATGCACGTGGCTCTCAGTAGAGGTCGAAAAGATATGGAGCATGAAGAGAAAGTAGGACAAACCTAGGTGCATTTTTCTCTCTTAAATGGACCAAGTAGACCTGGGTGACATTCAGAAAACCACAGGGGGACAGAAAGCACAGCTCCCATTATCTGTGAGGAGGTCCCTTTTCCCACTGTCCTTGAACATGCGAGGCGATCGCCAGCCCTCTTCTGAGCAAACTGCATGGTACACGCTCAGAGCAAAAATCATACAAAAGAAATTCTGCCTCTGCTTCCTGGCTGTCTCCATAAAACCACATTTTAACTCATCTCTGTGACCTGTATTTAAGGACTGCAGAGAACTTAAGGAAAAAGTTTATCAAAATAAACAGCTATTCTTCAATCTTTTATGTGCCTATCCAGAGACAGAGAGAGAGAGAGAGAATATGAAAGCATTGTTGGACAAGAAAGAAAAACTCAGGTAAAAGTTAATCCCATCTTTTTTTAAGTAAAAACATTGGATTGTTTATGCATGGGAGAAGTATTCAACAGACTTCAACAAATGCTAAATACTGACTTATACAGTAAAAGTGACCAATTAGAGCTTTGATTCCATCAATCTAGGTACATTTTATGAGGCTACATAGAACATATTGTGAATAAGTTGTTGTTGTTGTTGTTAAGTGCCATCGAGTGGAGTCTGACTCATAGCAACCCTATGTACAGTACATCCAAACACTCCCACATTCTGTGCCAGGCATATTATCTTATTTATGTGTAAGCCCATTATTGCAGACACTGTGTCAATTTATCTGGTGGAGGGTTTTCCTTTTCTGTTGTTGACCTGCCACTCTTCTAAACATGATTTCTTTCTCCAGGGACTGGCCTCTCCTGACTACATGGCCAAAATACATAAGACACAATCTAGCCATCCTTGCTTCCAAGGAACACTTTGGTTGCTCTTCTTATAGGACAGATCTGTTGTTTCTTTTGCAGTCCATGGTATATTCAATAGACCTCTCCATAATTCAAAAGTATCAATTCTTCTCCTGTCTCCCTTGTTCAATGTGTGGCTTTCACAACCATACAGTATGAAAGAAAATATCATGATATGAGTCAGGCACACCTTTGTCTTCAAAGTGACATCTTTACTTTTCAGTACTCTAAAGAGATCTTTTGCCACAGCTTTTCCCAAAGCGATGTGTCTTTTGATTTCTTGACTGCTGCTCCCATGGCATTGTAGAACCAAGTAAAGCAAAATCATGGATAACCTCCATCTTCATTTATTGTGAAGTTGCATACTGACCCAGTTGTAAGGAATTTTGTTTTGTTGATGTTAAGTCACAATCCATACTGAAGGCTGTGCCCTTTGATCTTCATCAGTAAATGTTTTAAATTCTCTTCACTTTCAGCAAGCAGAATTGTGTCCTCTGCATAACACAGGTTGTTAATGAGTCTTCCTCCAATCCTGATGTTGCCTTCTTCCTCATAAAGTCCAGCTTCTCAGATTATTTGCTCAGCATATAAATTGAAAAGATATGGTGAAAATATACAGCCCTGACGCACATCTTCTTCAACTTTAAACAAGGTAGTATTTCCTTGTTCTATTCGAACAACTGCCTCCTGGCTCATGTACATATTTCTCATGAGTACAACTAGGTGCTCTGGTATTTCCTTTTTTTGAAGTGTTATCCATAATTAGTTATGATCCACACAGCTAAATGCCTTTGCATAGCCAATAAAACATAGACATCTTTCTGATATTCTCTGCTTTCGGCTAATATCCACCTAACATCAACAATGATGTCCCTGTTTCCCCACCCTCTTCTGAATCCAGCTTGATTTTCCAGCAGATCCCTGTCTATATACTACTGCAGTCACTTTTAAATGATCTTTAGTTAACTTTTGCTGGTGGGTGATATTAATGATATTGTCCGATAGTTTCCACATTCAGTTGGATCCCCTTTCTGGGGAATAGGCACAAACATGGATCTCTTGCAGTCAGTTGGCCAAGTAGCAGTTTTCCAAATCTCTTGGCATAAACATGTTAACACCTCCAGTGCTGCATCTGTTTGTTGAAACATCTCTATTGGTATCCCATCAATTCCTGGAGCCTTGTGTTTCACCAGTTCTTTCAAGGCAGCTTCAACTTTGTCCTTCAATACTGTTCGTTCCTCATCATATGCAAACTGTTGAAATGATTCGTCATCTACCAATTCTTTTTTATATAGTGACTCTGTGTATCCTTCCATCTTCTTTTGATGTTTCCTGCATCATTTAATATTTTCCCTGTAGAATCTTTCACTGCTGCCACTCGAGGCTTGAATTTTTTCTTCACTTCCTTAAGCTTGAGAAACACAGAGCGTGCTCTTCCCTTTTGGTTTTCTGCCTCCAGCTCCTTGCACATGTCATTATAATATTTGTTTTTGTCTTCTGGCGCTGCCTTTTGAAATCTTCTGTTTAGTTCCTTAACTTTATCATGTCTTCCTTTTACTTTAGCTGCTGGACATTCAAGGGCAAGTTCCAGAGTCTCTTTTGACATGTAATTTGTTCTTTTCTATTTTTCTTTTCTTTTTAATGACCTTTTGCTGTCTTCATGAATGATATCTTTGGTGTCCTGCCACAGCTCGTCTGGTCTTCTATCATTTGTGTCTAATGCATTAAATCTGTTCTTGAGGTGATCTCTGAACTCAGGTGACATATATTCAAGGTCATACCTTGGCTCGCATACACTTGTTCTAATTTTCTTCAGTTTCAGTTTGAACTTGCATACGAGAAGTTGATGGTCTGATCCACAATCAGCGCCTTGTCTTGTTCTGACATTTAATATGGAGTTTTTCCATCGTTTCTGTCCACAAATATAGTCAATTTTGTTCCTGCATGTTCCATCTGGTGAAGTCCATGTGTATAGTCCCCATTTATGCTGGTGAAAAAATGTACTTGCTATGAAAAGGTCACTGGTCTGACAAAATTCTATCATGTGATCTCCAACATCATTCTGTCACCAATGCCATATTTTCCAACTATTGAGCCCTCTTCTTTGTTTCCAACTTTTGTGTTCCAATCACCAGTAATTATCTGTATGCCCTGACTGCATCTTTGATCTATTTCAGACTTCAGAAGCTGGTAGAAGTCTTCCCTATCTTCATTTGTGGCCTTAGTGTTGGGGGCATAAATTTGAATAATAGTCATATTAACTGGCCTTCCTTGTAGGTGTATGAATATTATTCTATCACTGACAGCATTGTATTTCAGGACAGATCTTAAGCTGTCTTTTTTAACAATGAATACAACCCCACATCTCTTTAGTTTGTCATTCCAGTTGACCAAATGATTACCTAACTCCAAATGGCCCGTATCTGTCACTATATCTGAGAGTATTTCTTTCCTACTCATAGGATTTTCAATGACTAGTTGTTTCAGGAGTGGGTTGCCATGTCCTACTTCTTAGTCTGCCTTAGTCTGGAAGCTCAGCTGAAACCTGTCCACCATGGGTAGCCCTGCTAGTATCTCAGATACCAGTGGCATAGCTTTCAGCATCACTGCAACATGCAAGCCTGGTCCCAGCATGACAAACAAGCTGGCAGACATATCATCTCTATGCTCTAGATGACTTATAATACCTAATGCAATGAAAATGCTATGTAAATACTTATTTTACTATAATGTTTCAGAAATAATGACAAGGGGAGCATTTCAATACAGATGCCACCACTGTAGGCCTAACTGCACAGTATATCAGCCACAACAGAACATGATACAGAAGCTGCAGGTGTGAAAGGCTAAACGCATGTTTAAGTTTTTCCTGCCCTGTCTAGCAAGGCGATCTGAGTTAAGTTGCTTAGTTTCTCTGAACACCAATTTGCTTATTCATAAGGAGGGAATGAGGGCTGGGGATGTAGCTCAGTGACACAATGCTTGCCCAAGGTTCAATGCCTAGCAATGAAAAAAAATAATAAATAAGAGGCCTGGTGTCGTGAGGCACCCTTGTAATTCCAGGACTCAGCACTTGGAGGCGGAAGCAAGAGGACCATGAGTTCAAGGTCAGCCTGGGCTACATAGAGACTCTATCTTAAAAACAAACAAACATCAACAAAACCCTCTACTACAAAACAATAACAATATGCTAATGGTAAAAGTTGGGGTTGGGGGTTTAGCTCAGTTGGTAGAGTACTGCTCTACACTTTCTGAAGACTCTGGATTGAGCCCCAGCACTGTAAAAATGAGAGGAGGCTGTGACAGTCCACTCCCAAAAACAATGCCGAAACAAGTAGCCATTGAAAATCCAGTGAGGGTCACTATGAGTCAGACCCAATTTGACGATCCCTAAAAGCAGCAATGATAAAAGTAGCCCACAGCAATAACACCCTGGCATCTGATCCCATCAGATCTCAGAAACTAAGTAGGGCCAGGCCTGGTTAATACTTGGAAGGGAGACCGCCTGGAAACACCAGGTGCTGTAGGCTTGGGAGGAGGACTTGACAGCCCACTCCCAAAAAACAATCAGCCACTGAAAACTCTAGTAATAGCTGAGAAGTACTGACAATACTGTTTCACCTGTTGTAAGCAGGGTCACTGTGAGTTGGACCCAGCTTGATTGCACCTAACAACATCGATGGTAAAAGCTGCCCATTATTGTTTGTTACATCCTATGTATTACTTTGAAGAGAGTGTCCATTCAGTAATTATTTTTGCCTGGATGGCTGCATAGAGGCATTGAGTTAGGACCCCATCTCTTTCCTTTTGTAATGAACTTAGAAGGAAGTGCAGGCAGGGAGAGCATCCCAGAAGTATGGATCATCTTTGCAAAAGAGCAATTCCCAGAAACCGCACACTGACTTTAGGATGCAACAAGAATTAGCGATCTAGACAGAAAAGCCTAATTGAAAAATGCACCTCTGTGAACAATAAGATAATTGTAGAAATCTGGGGGAAAAAATAGTAGTTCCTAACTAGTCTGAAGGAACCTGATCCACTAAGATGCTTCTCTGAGAGCTTTGGACGTGATACATTTTGATCTAAAAGGAGGTCAAAGTTGGGCACTGGTTTGCTCTGTCTTTCAATATGCAAAATTCAATAAAGCTATTGAATTCATACCTGGTTTAATCAAAAAATGAATTCCTTTAAGCACAAGTATATTGTTTCAAATCTATGGATATGTTCCCTCTTTCAAGGGCAAATAAAGCACGTGTTGTTGTTGTTGTTAGGTGCCATCGAGCCATGTCCGACTTATAGCGACCCTTGCAGGGTTTTCAATGGCTGACTGTTTCGGGATTGTCTTGGGAATGTATTTCCATGTCCTTCTCCCATTTTTGCGGTGCTGGGAATCAAACTCAGGACCTCAGAGACTGTAGAGCGGCACTCTACCAACTGAGCTAAATACCAGCCCCGTAAAATAAGTACCGTGTTGGCTGTTGTTCTTGGTAGGTGCCATCAAGTTGTGTCCGATTCAGAGTGACCTTTATACGGTTTTCAATGGCTGATTTTTTCGAGATTGCCTCGGGAGTGGATTGCCATGAACTTCTCCCATTTTTACAGTGCTGGGTATTGAAGCCCGGGACCTCAGAGACTGCAGCTCATGGCTCTACCAACTGAGCTAAATCCCAACCCAATAAAGCACCTAGTCAAAGAAATATTTGCCAGGATTTGTCTCCCTAATAGTAGTGATGAACAGCCCGGTGTCTACCACATTTCCATGCCATGTCACTTTTATAAACCTCCATGCACAACTATAAGGCACAAAGGTCAGAGCGGCAGGAGCTGACAGTGTCCAGGGAATTTTTTCCAACTGAGAAACTAGCTGGCCATACAGAGATTAAAACTACCACCCTGGCCCTTATAACCTCCACTGTATCCCCCAGTAGGAATGGACCCAGACAGGAAAGGCTGGAGGAGTCACCCACTGAGCGAGGTTGATGAATGGGAAGGATTTCAGACGACAGCGTCATGTGAAGAATAATATAATGATTTAAGTTGTTGTCTATCCTTGTGGTATCAATTTATAGCCAAAGCTAACGCAATAGTCTCCTTTGTACCCAGAGGCCACGCACTCCAGGGCTACATCATTCCCAAAGAGACACAAAATAAACACACCAATTATGTAACAATGAAGCAATCAGTCTGGAACCAAAGCCACTACATGCAGATTTTCTTTCTTTCATTTGTGTGTGTGTGTGTGTGTGTGTGTGTGTGTGTGTGTGTGGTGCTGGGGGTTGAACGCAGGGCCTCTCGCCTGCATGCTCTGCAAGTGCTGGACCACTGAGCTGCACCCCAGCCCATTTTTTTACTTTTTGAGACAGGGTCTTGCTAAGTTATGCAGACTGCCTCTGGTCTCGAACTTGAGATCCTCCTGCCTGCGCCTCCCAAGCCGGTGGGATTACAGGAGTGGGCCACCGTGCCCACCTTGCATGCAGATTTTCAAAATCATCTTTCACCTCTACCTTTAGAAGTAAAAGAGGAAGCATAAATATGTGGGAATGCTCCCCTAAATGTGTGTTTTATATATACATTATTTTATATTCTTATTTATATATTGATGTGTTACTATATAAGTATAAACTACACATATATATTATGAAAGACAAATTCAGAACATGACATAAATAAATATAGCCACATGTAGGTTAAAAATATTCTCAAGTGAAAAGTTAAACTTTTCCCTCACTTAGAAATTTATTTTAAAACCTAGACAAAACAAGCAGTAAAGGTTTGGATAATTTTAATAATACTGTCAACCACATTGACCTGACTGTTATAGAACACTGTACTCAACTATTGTACAATACACGTTCTTTGTTCCCCAAGACACAAGCATGACTGAAAAGTACAATGAATGTTTACATTTTAAAAATTTATAGAAAAAACATTGATTGTAATCTCCTCAATATATTGTCCCTGGCTTCACACACGCGGATCCCATTGTTCTTGCCACTTTGTGAAGCAGCGAGGGACCTGCTCTTTCAGGAGTGTCTTTAGTTACGCTGTCATGGCTGTCTTACTATTCTGCATCAACTCAAATATTTACCTTTCATAGTCATTTTGACTTTAGGGAGGAGCCCATAATATAATATGACGGGCAAAGGAGAAATTGTGAAAGATAACAGAAAATATTTTAAATAAAAATCAAAAGAAAATCCATATGACGATTGTGGGAGTGAGATAACTCAGTGACTACAGGGAAATATAGAGCATTAACAGCATCTATTTGGAAAGAATAAATGTCTAAATCCAGTGGTGTAAATTCCCAATTGAAGAAGTTAGAAAAAAGAGAGCAAGAGGTTTCATATAACTAGAAAGAAGAAAATAAAATGATAAGAAGACCCACAAAAAACACGGAAAACAAAACAAAAAATCTGAAACAAAGACAGACAAAAAGCATCAGAGAGAATTACAATGAACATTAGGTTGTTTGGAAAAATCAGCATATTGATAACCCCAACTGTTTGTATCAAGCTAAACAAAAAGAGATGTCTAATCACAAAGATCAAGAATAAGAGATGGGTTTTAACAGAGGTATCAAAACATTTTGATCTAAAAGGAGTTCAAAGTTGGGCACTGGCTTGCTCTATCTTTCAATATGCAAAATTCAATAAAGCTATTGAATTCATATCTGGTTTAATCAAAAAATGAATTCCTTTAAGCACAAGTATATTGTTTCAAATCTATGGATATGTTCCCTCTTTCAAGATAACTATGGATAACTCTATGCCAACATATTCAGGTTTTTTAGTATTTAATTGTACATAATTATGGGTCATAGAATGATAATTCAGTTCATATACACAATGTGCAATTATTAAAACATGGTTGTTGACACTTTTATCTCCTTAAGCATTATAGATCCTTTTTGATCGATGTGTATCAATAATTGTAGGTTTTTATGAGGTGTTGTTGTTGTTGTTGTTAGGTGCCGTCGAGTCGGTATCTGACTCATAGCGACCCTCATGGGGTTTTCAATGGCTGAGTGCTTCGGGATTGCCTTGGGAGTGGATTGCCAGGTCCTTCTCCCATTTTTGCAGTGCTGGGAATTGAACTCAGGTCCTCAGAGACTGCAGCGCAGCGCTCTACCCACTGAGCTAAATCTCAGCCCTTTATGAGGTATACTATGATTTTTTTAAAGGTAAACAGTATAGTCAGATTCATTATGTGATTTTCATAGAGTTTCATCCTGTATTTTGCAAGTGCTCTCTCCCTCTTTACCCCCTGTGTTGTTCCCCTCCACTTCCTGGTTCCCCATCACCCTTCCCACCAACTAGTCCGCACCTCCTCAAGTTGGATCAACTTTTATTTTCCGATCTTAGATATGTACAGCTCTGTGTGTATGCACACACACAGAATATACACATTTCTTTTATGGAGGTAGATCTAGCTCCACAAATGAGTGAGAACTCTCTTTTTTGAATCTGGGTTATTTTGCTTAAAATGATAATCTCTGGTTCCAACCATTTTGCTGCAAAGGACAATTTTATTTTTCTTTACTGCTGAATAATATTCCATTGTGAATATCCATCACATTTTAATTCAATCATCTGTTGATGGACATCTGGGCTGATTCCATACTCATGCAATTGTGAAGAGAGCCACAATAAACATGGAAGTACAGGTGTCCCTGTGGTATTATGACATCTTCCTGTGGATGTATTCTTAGAAGTGGTATAGATGGGTTGTATAGTAGTTCTACTTTTAGTTTTCTGAGGGATCTCCGTACTGATATCCATAATGATTGAACTAGTTTACAGTCCCACCAGCAGTATGAAAGAGGTCCTTTCCCACCCCCATATCCTCGCCAATATTTGTTGGTGCTTGTTTCGCTGATGTCAGCCATTCCGACTGAGGTGAGATGGAATCTCAGTGTAATGTTGATTTACATTTCCTTGATGGGTAAGGATATTAAACATTTCATGAATATTGGCTATCTGTATTTCTTCTTTAGAGAATTGTCTATCCAGTTCCATTGCCCACTTATTTATTGTATTATTTGTTACTTTCGTGTTTAATTTCATCAGTTCTCCATATATCCTAGATATTAATCCTCTGTCAGATGTACAGGAAACAAAGATTTTCTCCCATTCTGTGGGCTTTCCCCTTACTCTATTATTTCCTTTACTGTGAAGAATATTATTACTTTTACATCATCCCATTTTTTGAATTCTTGTTGCAATTTCCTGTGCTATTTGTTAAGAAAGGCCTTGCCCATGCCTACCTGTTGCAGTGTGTTACCTTCTGGCAGTATTGAAGTTTTTGGTTTTATTTTGAGATCTCTGATCCATTGCTAGTTGACTTTCACACAGTTTGAGAGATAAGGGTCTACTTTCATTCTTCTACAGGATGTGCAATTTTGTCAGCATTACTGGTTGAAAAGGCTGATAGGGGCTGGGCACGGTGGTGCACGCCTGTAATCCCAGCAGCTCAGGAGGCAGAGGCAGGAGGATCGCAATTTCGAGACCAGAGGCAGTCTGTGTAACTTAGTGAGACCCTGTCTCAAAAAGTTAAAAAATGGGCTGAGGGTGCAGCTCAGTGGTCCAGCCCTTGCAGAGCATGCAGGCGCCAGGCCCTGGGTTCAACCCTCAGTACCGAAAGAAAGAAAGAAAGAAAGAAAGAAAGAAAGAAAGAAAGAGAGAGAGTGAGAGAGAGAGAGAGAGAGAGAGAAGGGAAGGAAGGAAGGGAGAGAAAATAAAAGAAAAGGGTGATAGGTATGCCTTTAGCACCTTTGTCAAAGATCAGATGGCTGTAGCTGCGTGGGTGTATATCTGTATCTTTTATTCAGTTCCATTGATCTTCAAACCTATTTTTGTTCCAGTACCAAACTGTTTTTGCTACTATGGCCCTGTCCTGTAGTTTGAAGTCGGGTATTGTGATGCACTGCTTTTGCTATATGGAGTTATTTATGCTTCCGTATGACATTTAGGATTTTTCTTTATGTTTCTGTGAAATATATCATTTGATGGACATTGTATTGAATCTATAGATTTATTTCAGTAGTGTAGCCATTTTCACACTATTAATTCTTCCAGTCCATATTCTAGTGTCTTCTTCAGTTTACTTCTTCAGTCTTTTGAAGTTTCCTTTATAGAACTCTTTAGGGACATTGGTTAGATTAATTCCTAAATATTTAATTTGGGGGGGGGGAGGCTATTGTGAACGAGATTGTTGTTGCTGTTAGGTGCCGTCGAGTCGGTATCCAACTCATAGCGACCCTTATAGGGTTTTCAATGGCTAAGTGCTTCGGGATTGCCTTGGGAGTGGATTGCCAGGTCCTTCTCCCATTTTTGCGGTGCTAGGAATTGAACTCCGGGCCTCAGAGACCGCAGTGCAGCACTCTACCCACTGAGCTAAATCCCAGCCCAAAAATCTGGTTATTCAAACCACACAGGTGATAGATAATCTGATAAATCTAGTAGCAGCAAATATCTGTTGTTATTGTTGCTGTTGTTAGGTGCCGTCGAGTCTGTATCTGACTCATAGTGACCCACATAGGGTTTTCAATGGCTGACTGTTTCAGGATTGCCTTGGGAGTGGATTGCCAGGTCCTTCTCCCATTTCTGCGGTGCTAGGAATTAAACTCAGGACCTCAGAGACTGCAGCGCAGCGCTCTACCAACTGAGCCAAGTTGTGAACGAGATAGTTCTTTTTGTTTCTTTCACTTCCTGTTTGTTATTGGTATATAGGAATCCTACTGGTTTTTGTGTGTTAATTTTGTGTTCTGTTCCTTTGCAGGAGTCAGTCAGCTCTAAGAGTTTTCTAGTGGAGTTTTTAGGGTCCTGTAAGTGTAGGATAATGTCATCAGCAAATAGGGAAAATATTATCCCTTCATCCCATATTTGCATTCATGTTATTTCTTTGTCTTGCCTGATTGCTTTAACTAGAACTTCAGTCACCATGTTGAATAAGAGGAGAGAGTGGACATCCTTGTCTTGTTCCTAATTTTAGAAGGAATGCTTTTAGTTTTTCTCCATTTAGCATAACGTTGAGTATAGGTTTGTCATATGTGGCCTCTATGATGTTGAGGTATGTTCCTTCTAGTCTCAGTTTCTTTGGGGACTTTTATCATGAAAGGGTGTTAAAGATTGTCTGAAGCTTTTTCTGAGTCCATTGAGATGATTGTGTGATTTCTGTCATTGAGCCTCCTGAAATGTTGGATTACTTTAGTTGAGCTGTGTATGTTGAATGAGCCTTGAACCTGTGGAATGAAGCTCCCCTGGTCGTGGTGTGTTATCTTTCATATAGGCTGTATTCAGTTTGGAAGAATTTTATTAAGGATTTTTGTATCAATGTTCATCAGAAACATAGCTCAACAGTTTTCTTTTTCTCATTATTTCTTTGTAGCATCCTGTCTGGTTTGGTGTCAGGGTGATACTGGCTCCATAGAATGATTTTAGAAGTATATCTCCACTTTCCATGTTATGGAATAGTTTGAGGAGGATAGATATTAATTCTTCTTTAAAGATTTGATAAAATTCAACAGTGAAGCCATTAGGATGGTGGCTTTTCTTGGTTCGCAGTTTTTTTATTACTGCTTCAATTTCATTGCTTGTAATGGGTCTCTTGAATTCATTTATGGCTTCTGCATTTAATTTTGGTAGATCATAAGTTTTAAGGAATTAATTTCTTCTGTATTTTCAGGGATTTTTTGGGGGTGTACAAGTTCTCAAAGTCATCTTTGATGATATTTTGCATTTCACTTGTATTTGTTATTGTGACCCCTTTTTCATCTTTAACTTTATTAATTAGGTTCTTCTTTCTTTTCTATTTATTATTTTTGATTAATTTGGTTAAGGGTTTGTTAATCTCTTCAAAGAGCCAACTCTTGGTTTCACTGATTCTCTATAATATCTATTTAGTTTTCATTTTGCTACTTTCTGCCTTGATCTTAATTATTTCTTTCTGTGTGCTAGTTTTGGGCTTGGCTTGTTGTTGTTTTTCTGATGCCTTGAAGTGTATCATTAAGTCATTTATTTGGGCCTTCCTTAACTTTTTTATTTAAACACTCATAGTTTTGAAATTCCCTCATAGAACTGCCTTTGCACTTCCCAAAGGTTTTCATAAATTGTATTTTCATTATTATTTGATTGTATGGACATTTTAATTTACTTTCTGATTTCTTTGATGACCCATGGATCGTTCAAAAGTGTGTTATTTAATTTCCATGTCTTTGTAACATTCTTGTAATTTTCCTTCCTATTGATTTCTCATTTTATTCCATTGTGATCTGATAAGGCACAAGATTTCAATTTTTTTGTGTTTGCTGGGGCTAGTTTTATGAACTAGGACGTGATCTATTTTAGAAAATGTTCCATGTGGTGAGGAGTAGAATGTGCATTCCTCATTTGTTGGATGGAATATTCTGTAGACATCTGTTAAGTCTACTTGGTCTATGGTATTATTTAAGTCCATAATTTCTTTGTTGAATTTTTGCTTTGATGATCTTTCTGTTGAAGAGAGTGGTGTGTCGAGGTCTTCTATTATTATTGTGTTCCTTTATGGTGAGTAATGTTTATTTTGTCAATTTAGGTGCACTGGTGTTTGGTGCATAAATATTGACTATCATTATGTCCTCTTGGTTGATTTTTCCCTTTAGTAAAATGTAATGGGCTTCTTTGTCCTTCTAACTAATTTAGGATTGAATTCAAGTTTGTCAGAAATTAGTATAGATACCTCTGCTTTTTTTTTAGCTTCCACATGGTTGGCAACCTTTTATTTTTGAGTCTTTGTCCTTACTTAAAAGTGAGATGAGTCTCCTGGATGTCAATATAGGAGAGTTTTCTATTATATCCAATTGGCCAATCAGTGTCTATTAAATGATGAGTTAAATTATTTACATTTAGGGTAAGTCTTGAGAGGAGTTTGCTGTTTTGCATAATTTTGTTGGTTGTTAATCTGTTAGATTTAGGTATTGCTTGTTCTTTACTTTGTTTCCTATTCATATTAAGGGTTTTCTAGTTTATTAAGTTGGATATCCTTGCTTCCTTATTAGCTTTTATTTATTCATGCATTCCTCTTATGGGTTTTATTGATTCTTGTGGTCTTATATTTGGGTTTGTCTTTCTTCTTCTGTATGTAAAATTTCATTGATATCTTCTGCAATGTTGTTTTGGTGGTCATAAAGTATTTATATTTGAGTTTATCTTGGAAGCTCTTCATTTCTCCATCTATAATAAACAATAATTTTAATGGATATAGTATTCTTGTTTGGCAGTTATTTGTTTTCAAGATTTGAAATATATCACTCCATGCTTTCCACGTTTTTGGGTTTATTCTTAGACATCTCATGTTTTTCTCATGGGTTTGCCTTTGTAGTTGAGCTGATGTTTTTCTTTTTCAGCCTTTAAAATTGCTTTGTAGTTTTAGCATTCCAACAATAATGTGACATGGAGAGCATCTATTTTGGTCTAATTTATTTGGAGCTCTGGATGCTTCTGTTGTTTAGGTATATATTTCTTCCCCTATGTTTGGGAAATTTTCAGCTATCATTTCATTGAATAGATTATCTATGCCTCCAGTTTTAGTTTCAGCTCCTTCTTGTACCCCATGTATTCTTAGATTATGTTGTTTTGCCTTTTTGAATACCTCCTGAAAGTTGTTGTCATATTTTTCATGTTTTTTCCTTTGTTGTAACTGAGGAAATAGGCTTTTTGATCTTATCTTCTGTCCCTGATGGTCTCTCTTCTGTCTGATCCAGCCTACTTTTGTGATTTTCCATAGTAACTTTCACTTGATTGATTGCGTTTTTCAATTCCACTATTTCTGTTTGAGTTTCTTTCAAGATCCCTGTTTCTTTGTTGATTTTTTTCTTTTAAGTTAGATACTTTTTGTCAAGTATATGAATTGCATTCATCTGCTTAGTTATGTTTTTCTCAAGGTCCTTTATGATTTTTATAAGTAGACTTTTAAGTTATTTGTCATTTCAAGCATTTTGGTATCCTTTACTTTGGTTATTGAAAGGTTGTGGTCATTAGGGGAATTCTCTTTGTCTTGCTTTTTCATATTACGGTTCTAGTATGAGTTTTGCACATTTCTTAGTATGATTATCTCTTCTTTACTTATTCTACTTTTAGTGTCTAATGCATCAAACCTGCAAATAAGTAAATATATAGTACATATATAATTTTGCCTGCAGCCATAGCACTGTAGCGACAAGTCCTATCAGATCTCAGAAGCTAAGCAAGGTCAGGTCTGGTTAGTACTTGGATGGGAGACTGCCTGTGAATACCAGGTTCTATAGGGTTGGGAGAAGGACCTGTCAACTCACTCCCAAAAATTAATCAACCATTGAAAACCCTATAAATAGCAGAGAAGCACTGCCAATAGTGTTTTGCCTGTTGTATGTAGGGTCACTATGAGTCAGACACCGGCTTGACGGCACCTAACAACAACAACAACAACAACATAATTTTACTTTTGTGTATATAATTTTACATAAATATATGTATAATTTCATTAAAATAATCCTGAGGAAGCAATAAAATAGCAACTAAAATAATATCTAAATTTACCTTGATTACAGAAGATTATTTAGCTTGGCATCTGATCTCATTTTTTGAACACTTTATTAAGATGATAGGCAAATGGCAAAATGAGACCATGAGTAAGTTCTTAGCATCATCAGTTATCAGTGAAATTTATCTTATAGTGACAGTGTTTGCCTCTGGGGAGTGAGAATGAGGACTAGGAAGGTAAGAGGATGTAGTCTATCTTCATAAGTATTTGGATTACGTAGATCTATGCATTAGCTAAAACTTATGGTTTCTTAAGATTTGTAGATTTTGCTACTTTAAAAGTTTACTTCTGTAAGTGTCCTCGAAATAGTAAACTTCTGGTAACCATAGGCACACTGCTAACTTTCAGCAAAGTGTACTGATTTGTGCAACTTACTCTGGAATGCTTCAAAAATGAAAAATAATTTATACGTGGGAAGATGGATGAATAGATGACTAGGTATGTGAAAAAGCAAAACAGTAATGATAGAATCTGGGGCTGGAATTTAGCTCAGTTGGTAGATCTCTGCTCTGCAGTCTCTGAGGTCCCGAGTTCCATTCCCAGCACCACAAAATGGGAGAAGGACGTGGCAACCCACTCCCAAGGCAATCCCAAAACAGCCAGCCATTGAAAACCCTATGAGGGTTGCTATGATTCGGACTTGACTAGATGGCCCCTAACAACAACAACAATGATAGAATCTAGATACTGCATGCATGCCTGTTTACTCAGAAAATTTCTGCTATTGTGTATGTTTGAAAAACTATCATTATAAATTATGTTGTTGTTGTTGTTAGGTGCCGTTGAGTGGGTATCCGACTCATAGCGACCCTCTGTACAACAGGGGAAACACTATTGTCAGTGCTTCTCTGCTGTTCATAGGGTTTTCAATGGCAGATTGCTTTTTGGGAGGGAGTTGCCAGGTCCTTCTCCCAAGCCTACAGCTTCTGGTGTTCCCAGGCGGTCTCCCATCCAGGTACTAACCAGGCCCGACCCTGCTTAGCTTCCGAGATCTGATGGGATCAGATGCCACAGGGCTACAGCTGCAGGCCATTATAAATTATAAGACAACACAAAAAAGCTACTCTGTGATTAATCTAATTATGAAGAAAATAAGCACAGAATTGTTTTGCAGCCCACTCACTTCTCCACTGCCCCCTGTCCCCTCCAACATGAATTAACTCCAGTATTCCCCTCAGCAGTCCACTTTGCATAGGAAGTCTCTTAAGTAAAGGTACAAACTACACACATGTAAAAGTGCCTCCTGTGTGCTTAAAACATAATAATGCCTTTCCATATTTGTTGTTGTCCTTGTTAGGTGCCATGGAGTCGGGTTTGACTCATAGCAACTCCCAACAGGTTTCCTATGGCTGATTTTTTCCAGATTGCTTGGGGAGTGGATTGCCACATCTTCTCCTGTTTTCCACATTTGGAGTACAAAAACAATCCTTAACATGCCTTCAATGTCTTGCTGTCTCCCTGCTTTCTAAGGTTCATCTTTGCTTCTTTCCCCATTTCTCCATTCTTTAAATACACCAACCACTGCTCCAAACCCTACTCTTTGCACACCTAACTTCCTCTCTCTGACCAAAGCCTTACCGTGCTTAGGTATATGTGATTCACCCATTCACCCTCCCCTTGAGCTTTACCTCTCAACAAAACTAAGTGGGTCCACAGTAGCTTGGTCATGTGTTGTACATTTTATAATGTGCACATGATACATTTCCCATTAGGCACTTTTCATGATGGTGATAAAATACTAACCTGAATAATTATTTATCTTCTTTTGCCCACCTGGTTTGTAAACCTCATGAGTGTAAAATGCAGAATGAATAGGAGTATGAAAGTTGTATTAATTGTTGCACACTTTACATTTATCCTTCCATGCTTTCATTAAGAATCGTGCAGCATGTACAATTCAGGGGCTATCACGGAAGAATAAGGGCCAGGTTACCCATCCTCACAGAGGTTTTGTATTTGAATACACACATACGTACCCTCCACACACAAAGACACTGAAGTTCACATGATTTTTTTCTTTGATTGTGGAATAGTAATCTCCTGTATAGAGCCCAAGATTTGCTAATTTATTACCACATGGATGGTTAAGTTCCTTCCAGTCCTTGGCTTTTGTGAACACGGTACTGTGAAACATTCTTGGGGTAAATGTGTTTTCATTTCTCTCGGACAAATATGTATTACTTAAGATGAAAATGTTTGGGGCAGGAGGTTCAGCTCAGTTGGTACAGTGCTTGTTTACATGCACTGAGGCCATGGGTTCGATCCCCAGCCCTGCATGAATAAAAATTTAAAAAGAAAAGGAAAAAGTTCCCCTGTCTTCTCATGCCCTCATAGTTTTCATCATAAATCGATGACAAATTTTGTCAAATATTTTGCCTACACTTATTGAAACGGTTTCTCTTTTGGGGGATATTGTCTTAATCAGGTCGATTTACTTATGTATGTATTTTGAAATGTAAACCAAATCTTATCTTTCTGGGAAAACAAGTCCATGTTTTGATGACTGTTGTATTGCAGGAAGGATATTTTTCATAAATTTCATTGGCACCTGTGGAGTCTGCAATTTTCTTTCCTTACCCCATCTCCATGTGGTCATTACTGTAATACAGGCTCAAAAAGTGAGTGACAACATGTGCCTCTCTCTTCTATCTGCCTGGAGATTTTGTTTGTAACTTCCTTAGGCTGTGCTTTCTTCCTTAAGTGGTCGGTAGAAGTCACAAACATGCACATCTCGTTCTTGAGTTTGCCTTATGAGAAGTCTTCCACCATGCTTCAGTCTCCTTAGCATCCCTGGGGCATTGGACTTCTCTCACAGTGTCCAGATTGGAGTAGAATTTAGAAGTCCACGTCTCTCAAAGAATTCGTTCATCTCCTGTACATCTCAGTCTCATTCTCGACATCAAAATATTCTAAAAACTTTCCATCGTAATTTCTCATCTGATACCTGAGCTAGGTAAATTGTCTCATACAGTTTCCAAGTATTTGAGGATTATCTAGATATCTTTTTACTATTGATCTTTCATACCATTACATGTTGGACCAAACCTGATGCTTTACATGATTTACAGAACATTAGTTGGTTGGTGGTGTTCCTAGGGGCAATTAGCACACCTTGGTTTTCTGTGAGTTTGTTTTTGCTTCTGTTTTTTCTCATGGAGAGCAGAGGGAATACTGCAATCTCGTCTCCTTGGTGTGTCCTTTCAGTCTTTGTCAAGACTTCCTTCGTGTCACTGTCTCATTAACACAGCAGTCCTCAATAGAGGGCAGAGAAGATGGAAAGAGGAAGGAGGATAGTGGTGACAATAACCTCTGAGCTTTTCCTCAAACAGCAGGTTCCTTGCCTACGATGCATAAGAAGACTTAGCTTGGAAATATACACAGTGACAACACAGCCCTCAGACTCTCCTACACACCCACGTTGAGGCACCTCTTATATTACAAACACAAAAACCAAAGCATAAGTTTCTTCCTCTGTTTCTCCATTCTTCTCTCCACTCTCCCTTCCGCACTAGCACCGTCTTTTTTTCCCTTCTTCCATGCTTTCATTAAGAATGGTGCAGCATGCACAATTCAGGGGCTATCACGGAAGAATAAGGGCCAGGTTACCCGTCCTCACAGAGGTTTTGTATTTGAATACACACATACATACCCTCCACACACAAACACACTGAAGTTCACAAGATAGAGTATGATGGAGATAATTCAAATGCAAGTACAGACAAATCCATCAATGAGAGGATGATTAGCAAGGCAGGCTGTAGATTCAGTGTGACCATAGTGAGATCTCAGTACACATTTTCAATAGGCAAAACTGAATTAAGCAGGAAGTGCTGGAAAAAGCATGTTGGATATAAGGTGTTGAATAAGTAATGAGCATGGTAGGTTGAGGAAATGAAAATAAAAACAACAACAAAAAAACACCCTTTGCTTTGTATCAAATTAAACAATATAAACCCTGTAAGTAGTCAAGTAATTATACCAAAATAGTTATAGCATGCTTTCTCAACAGTGGGATTATTCATATTTCTTCTTCTATTTTCCAGATTTCTAAGTATTTTTAATGATTTGTATCGATTTATTTTTCACTCTTTTTGTATTCTTTATCACACAAGATGTCTAAAAAGGCACTCTATTAAAAATTCATGATGTGGGCAAAGTGAACTTGTTACTTAAAACCTTATTTCTCAAGTCCAAGTTCACTCATTCAATATAGTTTTCCTTCCAGACCTGTACTCTGTTCCTATACCTTCAGTTTCATATTCAAATAAAAACATGATCTTCTAGGATAAAGTGAGGTTCTACTATGTTGGTGTAGTTGTTTTCTTAAAGCAGTCTCTTGGAAATGTCCCTGTCATCATGATTCTCAGCTTGGTTTTATGTAGATATACATGCATGCACACAGACACACCCATGCACACTCATGGCGTCCTCATTTCCAGTTGCCTCATTGCTTTGGGTGGGAGAAGGCATACAGCCCACTTCCAGAACAATCCCCAAAAAATCACCCACTGAAAACTCTATAAGGGTCCTATGAGTCCAGCGGGCTGGGATTTAGCTCAGTTGATAGAGCGCTGCTCTGCAGTCTCTGAGGTCCCGAGTTCGATTCCCAGCACCACAAAAATGGGAGAAGGACCTGGCAATCCACTCCCAAGGCAATCCCGAAACAGTCAGCCATTGAAAACCCTATGAGGGTCACTATGAGTCAGACATGACTAGACGACAGCACCTAACAACAAACCATGACAACATGAGTCTGACCAAACTGGAGACCCCTTAACAACAACAACAACAATGACAACAACAACGACAATGACGACAACAATGACATTGCTTTGGCTCCTGCTCAGGGTCTCTGCTACTTTCCCCTGTCCCCCTGGAGAGCTCTCTCTATTCTCTCGCAGGTCTCTCCAGCTGTAGTTTTTGGCTGCCTTTTACCTTCCAGAAATAGCTTACAACTTGGAGTCCACTAGCAATGTACTGTTCTCCTTTGCTGTTTGGATTTAATTTCCTAAAAACGCCCTTTTCCCGACATCTGGACATTGTTCATGGGAGAAACATGCAGCTGCGTAGCTCCATCATCTACCCCGATCGATCCATGTATTACTTCCTCTGGAAAATCCAACTGCACCCCACAATATACAAATGTTCAAAACAGGTGTTAATTTCTCATCTAATTTTCCTGGGGTAATAAATCCAACCAAATATTGAACACATCAGGAGCAATTTTAGTTTAAGAAATAAACTAAGCACACTTTAAAAAAAGGAATTAAATAAGTCAAACTCCATTCCAGCAGAGACGAGCAAGACAGGCACACGTGGGTTTTGCAGAAGAAGCCTCTCCTCTGCTGTCCTTACGCTTTACTGGTGTTCAACTAATCTAACCCAGTCAACCTAATAAAAGACAAGGTAAACCAAAGGCAAAACAGACTATCCACTCTCTTCTGTTTACTTATCTTGGACAAGCATTATCTCTGCCCTAATTCTCTTCCCAACTGTTGGTCTTAGTTCCGCCATCATTTATCTTGAACTTGGAGTCTCTGCTTCCAGTCAATTGTTGTTGTTGTTAGGTGCCGTCGAGTCGGTATCCGACTCATAGCGACCCTCATAGGGTTTTCAATGGCTCGCTGCTTCGGGATTGCCTTGGGAGTGGGTTGCCAAGTCCTTCTCCCATTTCTGTGGTGCTGGGAATTGAACTCGGGACCTCAGAGACTGCAGAGCAGCGCTCTACCAACTGAGCTAAATCCCAGCCCTCCAGTCAATAGTTATCGTAATAAAGTTTTATTAATGCTATTTGTCTCTCTGTTTAACGGTAATGTCTTTTTTCTTCTGCTCCCCCTTATAGATCATAATGATACTGACAAGTGGTAGGGGCGTTCAGGAGTTATGTAATGGCTAGGGCTGTGGCTCAGGAAATAGCCACTACCTTCCCTCCCCACCATGCACTGAGCACTTCAGAGGCTTCCTGCCGTATGATGTGGAGATGGAACGTGCCACTTGCTTTGGCCAATGGAATCTTAATGGATTCCATGTGAGGAGAAGCCCTAAATTCACTGTGTACAGTGGCTTTGCTCTTGTGCCATAATGTTCTACTATAGGAAAACATAGAACAGGTAGCCAGTGCAGGTCCAAGCTGGGCCCAGCCACAGGCACAGGGTAGAACATAGGAGCCACTACAGCTGCAGCCAAATGCAAGAAACACAACCGGAAGCAGGGCCGCCCAGGCAAGGGCTTCCTAGATCAGCTCAGTGGGACTCACCTCGAATAATATGAGCATAAGAAGGGCTTGTGTCTATGCCATTGCAAGGTACATACTTTTCCCTGAGCATCATTGTAGCAACGGCTGCCAACAAAACATTGGCGTTGTATCAGGTGCATTCAAGATGGTGGAACCTCAGACAAGGACAGGTCTACGGGGAGCAAGAGTCTGAGATGAGAGAGACTCTGGTCAAGCTCCTGTTCTCTTCCTTGCCTCCTGCTTCTCAGATTGGAGCAAGAAGAGAAAATGAGGACAGAGGAAATTGTAAGTTACCTTTGGGACATGGCCTACCGAGCACTGGCAAAGGAAGGAAAGCCCCAATGGAGTTAGGATGGACACGTGCCGGACACTTTCCATAGAGCCTGGGTGGCCATGTCACTCCTGGGGGAACCAGCCCAATTAGCATCTGCCCAGAGTGAATGAACCCAGCTTTCCACGTCCAGGAATAATGAGAGGCAGAGGGTCACAGCCTGTTGTTGTTAGGTGCCATCTAGTTGTACCCAACTCATTGTGACCTTTATAGGGTTTTCAATGGCTGATTGTTTCGGGATTGCCTTGGGAGTGGATTGCCACGTCCTTCTCCCATTTTTGCGGTGCTTGGAATCAAACTCAGGACCTCAGAGACTGCAGCACAGTGCTCTACCAACTGAGCTAAATCCCAGCACAGTCACAGCCTAGCCATCAGCATTGTCTCTGTGTCCTTCTGGATCTTTTCTCCACCTTTGCCCTCCTTAAAACGCCGAGAACCCTGTATATCAATGCCTCCCTAGGTATCAATTAGGCTGATCACTAGGCATATCCCTTCTATAGCTAGGAACAACCTTACACTGACCACTGCAAAATCCACACACAGCCACTGGCGGACTTCACATTGATGATTCTGAGCAGTTATTATGGTAAATGAAGCTGCTAACATCGCCTCATTTTAGGTTTATTTTGCCATGTTAGAATGGGATCCTTGGTTCCAAACAATGTAATTCTTTAAGCAACTATTAAACCCTTTTTGGTTCTGGAGGGGAATTTGTGTGAGAATCTACACTATAATTAAGACTATCTCAGACTTAGGTATAGAATGGGACATGTCTTGTACTTTTTAAAAATGAAAGTTAAATAATGAATCTTAACCAATCTAAGTTGTTTTTTTTTCACGTGTAAAACATAATGAAAGAGGAATTTTTCAATAGCTTGTGAATGGCTGTCAGGACCCAATTGATCTCTACAGAACACTCCACTCAACAACAGAAAATACTGTCTTTTCAATCATCCATGGGACACTCACCAAAATGCATCACATTCTGACTTATAAAACAAATTTCAACACATTTAAAAGAAATGAAGTAACACAAAATATGTTTGAATATGTACTTTTTTATTTACCATGGAAAATTTAGGATTATCTGATGAAGGTTGTAATTAAATTGACTGAAAATAGTCATGACAACCATCTTTAACACTCTGTAAGTGCTGGTCATTGTACTGGAAGTCTAATGTATCTTTGTTGTCTCATGTAGCTTTGTGGTTGGATTATTTCATTTCTTTACTATCCCTGTATTGCTCCCATCTTCATTTTAGGCCCATTTCTGTGCATTTTATTCAGAAAACCAGCATATACTCACCAGAACTACCAAGAAATATGCTAATATTATCTGTTCAAGCCTAGAAATTAAAAGTTGACAAAGTTATTGCATCTGTATTTTCCACAATTATGGTTCTACATGCATTCTTTAGAAGTGATCTCTAGCTTTTTGCATTGAATCACATTAATATCACAAAAATGTCCTGCTCAAGCTATGCAGTTCTTCACTCTTGTCAGACTAGCAAACATGGTGTGTACTTATCTTGTTTTTGTGGTTAGGTGCCATCAAGTTGTGTCCGACTCACAGCGACCCTCAAAGGGTTTTCAGTGGTGAATGGATTCAGGATTGCTTCAGGAGTGGATTGCCACATCCTTATCCCGATACTTAACAATGAAAAGTAATTATTAAAAGGAATACAGCTTAGAACAGTGGAGTAAGTACTCAAACAGACAGTTTAGGTGGTTTTGTACACTCGCATGGCTTGTGCCTGAACATCTCCAGAGACAAGCCTAGCCAGCACTGGTAACTTGTTTGAACACCTTAAGTCATGGGCAGCTTGCCGCTTGCTAAGATGCTATATCATGTTTTCAGAAGTTTTTTGTTATTTTGTTTGTTTGTTTGATATTTTTGTTTGTTTTGGGGATTTGGGGTTTTTTGTGGTATCAGATAGTTGATCCCAGGGCCTCCCTCAAACTTTTGCTATCACTGAGCTGCACACCCCAAGCCCCTTTTTAATTGTTTTTTATCTTGAGATAGGGTATTGCTAAATCACACTGGCTGCCTCTGGCCTTGAACTCATGATCCTCCTGCCTCCATCTCCCTAGTTGCTGGGATTCCAGGTGTGCACTGCCACATCTGGCTTAGAACAGTGTTGATTACTGCCAAGTTCTTCTTTTAATTAACCTAAAACTCATTTCAATTTAGCTTCTATTATTTGACTTCCAAGTTCACAGGAAAATCCTAGAAAATCTATATTCATTTTCCCACTAATTTTATATATATATATATATATATATATATATATATATATGTATATATACACATATATACACACATACATATATATGTATATATATGTGTATATATACACATATATATGTCATATATGTATATACACATATATATGTCATATATATGGAATCATATATATGTATATATTTCCAGGTTAACACCGTCATGTTGCCCATAGCCTCAGTGCTGGCACATTATTAGTGGAAAGCCTGCTGCTCCCTAGTCACCAGGAAGCTGCCCGTCTTTTGTCCAGAGGGAAAGTGTCCACCTGCCCCTTCTTCACTCCTTTGGGTCCGCTGGGTCCCCTCACTCTCCTGCGCATCTCTGGCCCTCTCTCCGTGGTAATCACTGCTGCTTAGCTTCTTAGAAGAGAAGCACACACAAAAAAATAGAAAAGATTGTCATACCTCTTCATTCAAAACTTTAGAACTCTCTGCTTAACGCTGTCATCATGCAAGAAGAACGTCAACATTTCCCCCAGTTTTATCTCAGTCTCAAATCTGCACCAGTTCCTGAATTCTGCATATCATGACCCTAACCGAAAGTCTTTTAAAATACCTTCTAATACAATTTCTGCAGTCTGAGAAGTCAAAATGTAACGAAGAGTAGACTGCATTTTAAACTGAGTCCAGGGTCACTGCTGGCTAAGAACCATGGTAACCGCAAAGTGTTGCTTCCTCTATTGTGGATAACGATGCTTGGAGTCAGAATGACCAGGCGAAAGGAGAAGGAAGAGAAGCTATCCCACTTGTTAATTCTGTGCACACAACAGCAGAAGGTCCCTAAAGTAAACAAGCCAAGTAGCTAGGAGGAAAACACCGACTGGGGAGAGATGATGAACTAATTACATAATTATTGAAAAATATTAAAGCAAACAGTCAGCCAGTCTAAAGGGGGCTGAACTATTCATCGGAATGAAGTTCTCACAGGGTATTACTAAAACAATAAAAGAGCCAGCTCTGCTGCAGCAAGCAGCTAAATATTTCATGCTTCATTGCTAGTCTCATTTAAATATATTCCTCTGAATAATTTTATATCTTCTAGAGTGGAAATATGATATTTCATTTCAATTTGCAAGAATTTTTTGTTATAAACATAACAAGCACATTGCTCTCTGATTTATCATCTTAGGTTCAAAAATATATGTGAAATGCAGTGGCCAATCTGGTTAGTGTGTGGGGATAAGGAGTACTTTTAATATTAAGTGCATCTTGAATGTTAGAGTAACTGGATTTTCATTAATGTGATCGGTAGGAACAGGGTTGTTAACATTTTCATATGCGAGGCTCACACATTAAAATCTTCCTCACGGAGTGGGTTGGCTTCCTTGTTTTCATTAAATTGCTACCTCTCGACAGGAACCCGGACAAACAGGGTGCCTGCCTCGCTCTGTGTGACTTTCTGCAGGAAGCCTCCATGAAGGGCCGCATCATTGTGAATACGCCTTTTGGAAGAAATGTGAAGGCTCCCATTGTGCTGAAACAAGGAAAGAGGCCAACGTTTGAGAGTCGGTTGCTGTAGTTTTGCCAAATTATGGAAGGAAAAGGCATGAGGCCAATTTGAAGGCCCAGCTGCATCTTTCTAATCTAAATATACATATACAGGGGTTCAATTTTTTTTTGTAGTTTTCAGTGAAATTACAGTTCCACTAAGGTGGCAATGAAAATTCTTTGACATTTTAAAAAAATAATGAATCATGATGCGTATAAGTCACCACAGACCCAGCTTCTCTTTGTCAATGACTCAAATGAAAGAAATCTTTCAGAGAGCAGAACGGAGGGCTTTGTGACAGTGTCAACTTCCTGCTTAGACCTAGCCATGGCTCCCCATTGTCTGTGTATTCATATTCACTCCCTCCTTTCTTAGCCAATGTTGCATTTGTTGTTGTTGTTAGGTGCCGTCGAGTCGGTACCCGACTCCTAGCGACCCCCTGTACAACAGGGGAAACACTATTGTCAGTGCTTCTCTGCTGTGCGGTTTTCAATGGCTGATTGATTTTTGGGAGGGGGTTGCCAGGTCCTTCTCCCAAGCCTACAGCTTCTGGTGTTCCCAGGCGGTCTCCCATCCAGGTACTAACCAGGCCCGACCCTGCTTAGCTTCCGAGATCTGATGGGATCAGATGCCAGAGGGCTACAGCTGCAGGCAATGTTGCATTTACTACACCCTAAACCAGCCTGCAGCTGTAGCACTGTGGCATCCAATCCCTTCAGATCTCAGAAGTTAAGCAGGGTCGGGCCTGGTTAGTATCCAGATGGGGGACCGCCTGGGAACACCAGGTGGTGTAGGCTTGGGAGAAGGACCAGGCAACCCCCTCCCAAAGATCAATCTGCCATTGAAAACCCTATGAATAGCAGAGAAGCACTGACAATAGTGTTTCCCCTGTTGTACAGAGGGTCGCTATGAGTCTGATACTGACTCGAAGGCACCTAACAACAACACCCTAAACTCAGACCCCTGCTTCAATTAGGTGGACCCCTCGGCGGTCCATCAGCACCTCATGCTCAGTAATGACAGAAAGCTCCACTTCACGTTACCTTTTGTGATTAGCGTAGTCTCTCCAACACCCATTTCTCCTGAGTCCCCACCTCCCTCTGATGTCAGCACAAACTTACTTTACAAGGTTCCATTGCTACCAGACACATGGCATTTTACTCAGCTTGTGTGTTACCGTGGCAAAATATCAGACAGAAACAAACTTACGGGAGGAGAGATTTATTTGGGCTCACAGTTTTAAAGATTTCAGTCCACAGAGGTAGGAAGGCAAGGCAGCAGGGCAGAGGGCAGGGACTGTGGCAGAGGGCCTCCTCACATCATGGCGGATCAGGAACAGAGGAAGATCGCACCAGGACCGGGCATTCAGGTATGACCTCCAAAGGCCCGTTCCCAGGGACCTATTTCCAGCCCTAGTGACCTCTGTCCATAAAGCTAGGTCCCACCATGCAAAGTTCCACAGCTGTTACAATCAGTACCAGCAGCTGGGAACCAAGCTTTCAGGCATGGAGACCGTAGTTCCTCAGCCACACCATGCTTGGTGCTATACCTGGGCTTTTGTATGGATTGCTTCAGAGTTGTGCAAACCAGGCCTTCTTGTTGAACAAATCCAGAAGCATCATTCACATAGAGTCATTCTCTGGCGTTGTTGTTGTTGTTGTTGTTAGGTGCTGTCAAGTCATGTCCGACTCATAGCGACCCTCATAGGGTTTTCAATGTCTGACTGTTTTGGGATTGCGTTAGGAGTGGGTTGCCACGTCCTTCTCCCATTTTTGTGGTGCTGGGAATTGAACTTGGGACCTCAGAGACTGCAGAGCAGTGCTCTACCAACTGAGCTAAATCCCAGCCCTCATTCTCTGGTGTATGTAGCTCTAAAATTTGGTCATTCTTAATGTGGAATTAGAGATTATAGAATTTCCTTTACCTTGTTTATAAGAGTTGTATGAGGCTCCTATGTGATTGGAGTTGTTTGAAAACTATTAGATTCTGTATATGTGAATTATTGCTATTGAATGGTTTTATGTGCACATGGTTTGTCTATTCAACTAATTAAATATTACTGATAGAAGCAAACCACACTTCATACTCCATGGAGTTAATAAGAGTTTATATAACGGAAGCACAAGGCACTGAGGATTACAGGCACTTAATACATGTTGTCTGAACAAATACTTTTTCACTTACTACCTGCCTGAAGGATTGGTCAGTGAGTCAGTCAACTCTCCCTCAACCACATATCCTACCATAAAGCACTAACTAGTTCTATCGCTTGGACACTTGGGACATAGCTAGTGACTTTTAGAAAATCTTGAATCCTTCCATACCTTTGGCTACAAATCTTACTCCTCAGGAAGCACAGAGAGAGATTTAGGGAGAGAAGAACACAACAGTAATTTATACAATAGTAAAGTTATGTCCTGAGTGCTATATGCCAGGCTGATATTCAAACATCACCATGATGGTACTAGTGGTTAAAGTTTTCATTATGGTTTGTTGCAGTGAGAAATTACATAGACAATTTATAGGAATGAAAGAAACCAAAAAAAGGGAAAGGCCACATGTCTTTAGCCTCCAGGGTAGGAAGAGTTACCTAAGTAGAATGGGGGTGATCGCAGATGCTATGCAAAGGTCAGGGGCAGTGTACCATCAGAGAAGTTCTTAAATATCTTTTAAATGATCTGGGCTTATGAAAAATGCATGGCTGTTTGGATGAATGCCTAGTGACTTCAAAAACCCTTGGGTCAGGATATATAGAAAAATATCACTATAAAAAGACAAGCTAATGGAAGAGAGGTCTTTGGTGGGGAGGGGGGTGGGATGAGGGGAGGAAGCGCATAAGACAGTTAAGGGGGAACTTATCTGTGTAATGTACAACAAAATGCATACATGGAAATGTTGCAATGAAATGCATGTCAGAATGAATCACATTAAGTTATACATTAAAAATATCCAATTAAAAAAATCCTTGGGGTCAATAGGTTCCAAGCTGCATTTTACAAAATATACAATAATAATAACAGTAATGAATCTTAACTCTTGTTTTTCCATTTTTGCTTTGGAGCTGTAGGATTGTTCAGATGCTCCAATTATTTGTTTATTTTTTAAGACCATCTCCTAAACTTTCACAAGAATTTACAGAGCATGGTGGTGCATGCCAGTAATTCTAGGGACTCAGGAGGCTGAGGCAGGAGGATCCTAAGTTCAAGGCCAGAGGCACCCTGTATAACTTGGTGAGACCTTGTCTCAAGATAATCAAGGAAAAATAGGCTGGTGATGCGGCTCAGTGTTGTTGGGGTCTGCTCCAGCCCAGCAAAAGACCAGGGAGCTCCAGCACAACTCCAGTTTCCTGGGGGACCCTCGGGAGTAGGCAAGAGCTGGTTGGTGGCGCCAAGAAGGACCTCGGGAGCCTTCTTCTATAAAACAAACAGGAACTTCATTAAGCTACTCCTTTGTAGGAGAGCCTAAAGCTTTCTAGCCGACAGCACAGGTTACTGCTGCTGTGATGGAATAACAGCTCTGTATCAGAGTGACAAACAGCTCTGATGTCCTCGCTGGCTGTGCCAATGGTCTGGTGACGTTGCCTCTTGCCAGTCATCTTCTCCTCTCACCTCCTCCCCGGAACAGGGGGATCGAGAGCTCTTCTTGGCTTGCTCGAGGTCCTCTTTCTTGACTCCCAGAGTCTTGCCTCTCCACAGCTTGATTGAAGGTCTGGACAATCAAAGTGGCAAAGTCAGGTGTAGGTTGTGACAATCAGAGTCAAGGTGGCCAGGAAGAAAGAAACTAAAGGACACCTGGGCTAATCGGTGGTCTACCCACATACATTCTAGGTGGTGGTATGGACCAGGATGCAACCAACCAGAGAGCGGCTGATGCCAGGAGGAGCAGCTCTCCGTGTGAGGGCTTGGAAAAGTGCACTTATGATTGGGGGATTAGGTGCAGGCTGAACCAATCACTGAGCTCTCCTTAGTAACTTAGTAATTGCACAGCTCTGGGCGGCCAATCAGACTGAAAAAGGACACACCAGAGCTGAGCTGTTTGGTTAAGGATAACGGGGCAGGATCTGGGGAGGGCTCAGACCTGGGCCCCAACCAAGTGGGCCTCAGTCCCGGCACCCTCCCGGCCCACCTCAGGGATGTCCAGGTAATTCCCTACACAGTGTTACAGCACTTGCAAAGCATGCGTGAGGCCGCGGGCTCAGTCCCCTGATCAGATGCTCTACTTATTTGTTTATTTTTTTAAGACCATCTTCTAAATTTTCACCAAGAATTTACAGAGCGCGGTGGTACATACCAGTAATTCTAAGGACACGGGAGGCTGAGGCAGGAGGATCCCAAGTTCAAGGCCAGAGGCACCCTGCATAACTTGGTGAGACCCTGTCTCAAGATAATAGAGTAAAAATGGGCTCGCGATGCAGCTCAGTGTTACAGCACCTGCAAAGCATCCATGACGCCTCGGATTCAGTCCCCTGGTTCAGTCCTCAGATTCAGTAGTTTAAGTAGTTTAGGGCTCACACCCCTTCCCTGGGGCACTAGCAGGGCTCTCAGACCTCACGCCATTGCTGTGCTTCCTCACCTCCTGCCTCCGCCTCACCAAAGATAGAAATGTCTTCCTGAAGGGCACAGATGCTTTGAGCAGGCCACCCTATTTCTCCAGAGGGTCAATGCCAAGAACTCAGATGCCACTCAGGACTCTGCTCCCCATGACATGCCCTAACCCCTATTCCTCTCTGATGATTTTTACTTAAACTTCATCAACTTTACAGCACTCTGTAGCTTTTCAGTATCCACAGTTCCTCACCCCACCCACATCAACCCCGCATGGTTGTTGTTGTTGTTGTTAGGTGCCGTCGAGTCGGTATCCGACTCATAGCGACCCTCATAGGGTTTTCAATGGCTTAGTGCCTCGGGATTGCCTTGGGGGTGGATTGCCAGGCCCTTCTCCCATTTTTGCGGTGCTGGGAATTGAACTCGGGGCCTCAGACACTGCAGCGCAGCGCTCTACCAACTGAGCTAAATCCCAGCCCCACCCCGCATGGTTAGACCAGATGAATTAAACAGGTGTGAAAACTGACCGACAGAAAATTCACGTAACTTGCCTGGAAATTCACCACCCTTTCCTATCAAACACTCTTCTTGCGTTTCTCCCAGTAAGTTTACTTTATTGGTCATTTCTAATGTACAATTCAGTGGGTCTCCTTACGATGCTTGCGTCATGCGTTTCATTGCACATTGCTCACGCTCACCTCCCTTTCCTTCTCACAGTCCCCTCCCCCCATCATCTCCCCCACTCCCGTGAGCCCCTTCTACTTGCCTGGCTTTTCTGTGAGTATATCTATCTATATATGTACTTCACAGTGTTTCCATAAAGACCTATATGATATTTCTTTTCTTTTCTCCCATTACCCTTTCTTCTTATCTCCTCCCCCCTTTTCTGAGTCCATTACATAGGTCCTTCTTACCTTCATGACCTATATGTTTTAATAACAAATATATATTGAAGTCTAACATCCATATATGAAAGAAAAAAGTGTGATTCTTTTCCTTCTAGGTCTGGCTTATTTTATTTAAAATGATGATCTTTAGTTCCATCCATTTTCCAGCAAATTCCACAATTTCATCATTCTTCACAGCTGAATCCATGGTGTATATAGCCCATAATTTCTGTATTGACTTACCTGGTGATGGAACTTACCTAGGTTGATTCCATTTCTTGGTTATTGTGAAGAACACTGCAATAACAGTGATGAGCAGGTATCTCTGTGGCTCTGTGGTATGTTGACACATCCCGTCAGATATATACCCAGGAGTGGGACAGCCAGGCCGTATGGTAGTTCCATATTTAGGTATCTTAGGAACCTCCATGCTGATTTCCATAGTGACTGCACCAACCTGCACTCCCATCAGCAGTGTAGCACAATCATTTCTCCCCACATCCTCACCAGCCCTTGCTGTTTGTTTTGTTGATGGCAGCCATTTGGACTCAGGTGAGATGGTACCTCAATGTAGTTTTAATTTGCATTTCCCTGCAGGCTCAGGCTGTTGTATATTTTTTCATGTGATTATTAGTCCTGTGTATTTCTTCCTTTGGGAAGGCACTGTTCAATTCTTTTGAAGATTTTTTTATTGAATATTTTGCTTCTTTGGTATTAAATTTTTGAGCTCATTATATATTTTAGATATTATTGTATGATTTTTAGCTGGCAAAGATTTTCTCCAATTGTATAGGCTGTCTCTTCACTTTGACAATTGTGGCCTTTTGCTGTGCAAAAGCTTTTTTTAATTCAATGCAGTCCCACTTGTCAATTCTTGTTAGTTTCCTGTGCTATTGATGTCCTATTCAGAAAGTCCTTGTCTATGCCTACATGTTGAAGTATTTTCCCTAAGTTTTTCGCTAGCAGTTTCAAAGTTTCATGTTTTACATTAAGGTCTTTGGTCTATTTCTAACTGATTTTTATACAAGGTCAGAGAAGGGGATCTAGTTTCAATCTTCTACATGAGGATATCCAGTTCTCCCAGTACAATTTGTTGAAGAGAGCGTCTTTTCCCCAACTTATATTTTTGGCAACTTTGTCAAATATCAAGTGGCTATAGTTTCATGTAATTATTTCTAGAGCTTCTTTTCTGTTCTGTGGGTCTGTGTCTGCTTTTGTGCCTGTATCATGCAGTTTTTGCTACTACAGCTTTGTAGTATAATTTGAAATCAGGAACTGTGAAGCCCACTGCATTGTTCTTTCTTCTCGGGATCACGTTAGTGATTTGGAGTGTTTTGTGTTTCCACATGAATTTAAAGATTGTTTTCCCTATTTCTGTGAAAATTGTCATTGGGATTTGATGGGGATGTTATTAATCTGTAGATTACTTTAGATAATATAGCCATTTTCACAATACTAATTCTTCTGATCCAAGAGCATGAGAGATTTTTCCACCTTTGAGTGTCTTCTTCAATCTTTCTTTAGTGTTTTAAAGTTTTTATTATAGAGGTATTTCCCCTCCTTGGTTAGGTTTATTCTAAGGCATTTTATTTGTTTTGAAGCTATTATGAATGGGACTGTTTTCATGGTTTCTTTCTCTTCCTGGTCATTATTGGTATAAAGAAAAGCTCCTGATTTTGTATGTTAACTTTGTAGCCTGCTACTTTGCTAAAAGTGTTTATCAGCTTTGAGAGTTTTCTGGTGGAGTCTTTAGGGTCTTTTAGGAATAAGATTATATCGTCTGCTAATAGCGATAATTTGGCTTCTTCCTTTCCTTTTTGGATCCTTTTTATTATTTCTCTTCTCTTATTACTATGGCTAATAGTTCAATTACTATAGTGGAGAGAGTGGACACCCTTGTCTTGTTCCTGATTTTAAGGGAATGGTTTTTGATTTTTTGCCATTTAGAATGATGTTGACTATAGGTTTCTCATATCACGTTGAGGCATACTCCTATGTTTCCTAGTTTCCTCAAGGCTTTTGTCAGAAAAGGATGTTGAACTTTGTCAAAGGCATTTTTGACACCCATTGCAAGTATCATGTGATTTCTGTTTCTGAGTCATTGATATGCTATTTATATTTACATTACAGAAACAGGCTGTTTCTGAGTCTATTTACATGTATTGTCTTGTGTATGTTGAACCAGCTTTGCATCTCTGGAATGAAACCACCTTGGTCATAGTGTATGATGTTTTTAATATGTTGTTGAAGTCGATTTGCAAATACTTTATTTCAGATTTTTGCACCTGTGTTCACCAGGGAAACTGTTCTGTAGTTTTCCCTTTGTGATGCAGCCTTACCTGGTTTTAGTATCAGAGTAATGTTGCCTTCATATAATAAGTGTGGTAGTGCTCCTTCCATTTGTATTTCATGAAATAGCTTGAGAAGCATTGCTATTAATTCTTCCTTAAAGGTCTTGTAGAATTCAGCAGTGAATCCATCCAGTCCTGGGCTTTTCTTCATAGCTATAAACTCCCTTTGTAGATCCACCTATGTGGTATCACAAAGGTTCTGGTAGGTTGTGTTTTCACTTTCATTGGATTCTAAGAATTTTTAAACTTCCTCTCTAATTTCTTCATGCATGCATTGGCCATTTAAGAGTGTATTGTTCATTCTCCATATATTTGTATAGTCTCTGTAATTTCTTATTGTTCATTTCTTGCTTATTGCACTTGATCTGATAAGAGACACAAAATTATTTTGATTTTCCTGTATTCGTTAAGGCATGGTTTATGGCCAAAAATGTGATCTATTTTAGAGAAAGTTCCATGGGCAGCAGAGAAGAATCTGTATTCTGTATGTTTTGGGTGGAATATTCTGTATATTTTTATTAAGTCTATTTGATCTATTGAGGTGTTTAACTCTGAAGTTACTTTGGTGATATTTTTTGTATGGATATTCTATCTATTGATGAGAGTGGAGGATTGAAGATACCCACTGTTATTGTATCTATACTGTTCTGCCCTTTTAAGTGCCGTAGTGGTTTTTAATGTAGTTGGATGCACTGATGCTTGGTGCATATATTTATAGTTGTTATAGTTTCTGGATAGATTGTTCCCTTTATTAACATTTAGTGATTTTCCTTGACTCTTTGGACTACTCTTAACTTGAAGTCTACTGTGTCTGATATAAGGGTGGCTACTTCTCTTTTGGGCTGGGGTTTAGCTCAGTTGGTAGAGCGCTGTGCTTCAGTCTCTGAGGACCTGAGTTCAATTCCCAGCACCACAAAAATGGGAGAAGGACCTGGCAATCCACTCCCAAGGCAATCCCAAAACAATCAGCCATTGAAAACCCTATGAGGGTCACTATGAGTCAGATATCGACTCGACAGTGCCCAACAACAACAATTTCTCTTTTGTTTTGCTTCTACCTGCTTGGTATATCAATTTCTGTCCTTTTATTTTCAGTCTGTGGGTGCCCTTAACAGTGAGGTGTATATCTTGCAGCCAATAAGTCATTGGCTCTTGTTCTGTCTTTTAATTGGAGAGTTAGGATCATTTATAATTAGAGTTCTTTTTTGCTAGTTCTTGTAATTGAGTTAGGTGTTTTCCTATTTCATCCATACACTATTCGTTGTTTTCTTTCTCCCTTGTTTATCTTCAGGGTTTGCTAGGTTTTTGAGTCGGATATGGCTGATTCTTTCCTAGCTCTCTTTAGTTTGTCTGTTTCTCCCATGAAGCTCATTCTTTCCTGTGCTCCCAGGGTATAGACTGTCTTTCTTCCTCCTGTATGGGTAGGATTCTCTTTAGTGTGCTCTGCAGTACTGGCTTAGTGGTCATGTATTCCTTTATTGTGTGATTGTCTTGGAATGTCTTTATCTCTCTATCAATTTTAAATGATAATTTTTGTGAATATAATAATCTTGGTTGGCAATTATTTACTTTCATTCTCCAATACTGTGCCGTATACATGATCTGTTTTATGTTTAGCCCATTGTTGCAGACACTGTGTCAATTCACATATTGAGGTCCTTCATTTTCTTTCTTGACCTGCCACTCTCTCAAACATGATCCTTCTCCAGATATTGGTCCTTCCTGACAACAGGCATATGACTGACAAATAAAACAAGGAACAGAAGAGGACCAGAAACATTCCCACCCTGTCCATGGTCACCTATTTTCCAGCTAAGGTGTAGCTCACCTGGAAGTCAGTGGAAAGAATAGCCACTTAAGGAAAGATTGAGAAGTGCTTCACAAAAGAAGATAATACTCAAATGGCCAATAAACCCAGGAAAATGCATTCTACACCATTACTCATCATGAAAATACAGTTTAAAATCATAGTAGGTTACCTTACCTGGCTGATAGAATATCCAAAATGAAAAAAAGACAGATACTACCAAGTTTGGGGCTGGGATTTAGCTCAGTTGGTAGAGCACTGAGCTGCAGTCTCTGAGGTCTCGAGTTCAATTCCCAGCACTGCAAAAATGGGAGCAGGACCTGGCAATCCATTCCCAAGGCAATCCTGAAACAGTCAGCCATTGAAAACCCTATGAGGGTCGCTATGAGTCGGATACTGACTAGACGGCACCCAACAACAACAACAACAGAGAAAGAACTTTTTTTTTTTCTACCTAGAATGATCGGTCTATTATTCTTCTTGACTTCAAGAAGTTTTTTCTTCTACCTAGAATGGGAGTTCTGTTAGTCTTCTTGACTTCCTGAGAGACCTCAGACCTTTTTGTTTTTTATTTTATTGATTGATTGATTGATTGATTGCGGTACTGGGGATTGAACCCAGGGCCTCGCTCTTGCATGCTCTGCAAGTGCTGGACCACTGTGCTGCACCCTCAGCCCATTTTTTTTTTACCTTTTGAGACAGGGTCTCACTAAGTTACACAGACTGCCTCTGGTCTCAAACTTGCAATCCTCCTGCCTCCGCCTCCCGAGCCTCTGGGATGACAGGCATGCGCCACCAATCCCGGCTCCAGATCTCATAGACCTTTTAAGATATCTTTCAGCTGGGCACCCTGGCACACGCCTGAAACCCCAGCCCCTAAGAAGGCAAAGGCAGGAGGATCTCAAGTTCAAGGCCTCAGGCAACTCAGCAAGATCTTGTTGCAGGATAAAAAATAAATAAAAAGGGGGCTGGGAGTGCAGCTCAGTAGTGGAGCACCGGGGTTCAGCCCCCTAGGACCACACACACCCCAAATATATATCTTTCTTAATACTGTATGATACTGTTGTTGCAGCAAGACTGCTGACATGGCTCTACCTGCAACGAGATTTATTGCCATTGGTTTACTGTTATGCTGAACTATTCCTTAAAACCTTGTAACTTAGAATTTGGTTCTGTGTCTCTTTATTCTTCTCTCTCAGGCTTTGCATAGGTTTGAGTGTATGTTTATATGTGTATCTCAAAGGTTTAAAGTACCAAGGAAAAATTACCTTTGTAGTTTTCACTTAATTTATTTTAAAACCTTCTCTATCACTACAGGGCTGAGATTTAGCTCAGTTGGTAGAGCGCTGTGCTGCAGTCTCTGAGGTCCCAAGTTCGATTCCTAGCACTGCAAAATGGGAGAAAGACATGGCAACCCACTCCCAAGGCAATCTCAAAACAGTCAGCCATTGAAAACCCTATGAGGGTCGGTATGAGTTGGATACCGACTCGATGGCACCCAACAACAACTATCACTACAGGTGTTTGTAATATTTTAACAGATTTTGAAATACTTAATTATAAAAATGTTCATTCATTTTGAATTTGAATGGTAAATACATTTTATTTAGAAGTAATATGACATTTTGCAACTCATAGTAGTTTTCTTTCAAATTTCAATATTTTACAGGAAGATTACCTTTGATAATTTTTCACTTAAAGCAAAATTTCATACAAATAATTATAAGTTGCAAAGTTGCAAATGAAGCTCTAATACAATTGCGGTAATTAATTTAATTTACATATTTGACATAAAATTTAATGTTCAACTTTAACAAATATTGTGCATAAAAATATAATCCCATTTATCCACTAAGTTATGATTTTTATTAGCTGCATCTGAATAGTATCTGAAAACAGAGCTGTCTGTGCAACAAAAAGGAAATTTGACCGTGGCTCATGATCCAGCTGGGGTTTAGCTCACTTGGTGGAGTGCTGCTCTGTAGTCTCTGAGGCCCTGGGTTTGATCCCCAGCACCATAAAAATGGGAGAAGGATGTGGCAATGCACTCCCGAAACAATCCTGAAAACTATCAGCCATTGAAAACCCCGTGAGAGTCCGTATGAGTCTGATCCCACTCCAGGGCACCTAACAACAACATGGTTTCCACAGTTTCTCCTATAGTTCGAGGGGACAGATATTTATAACTGCATAACACATGAATTTGTTGTTGTTGTTGTTGTTAGGTGCTGTTAAGTCAGTATCTGACTCATAGCGACCCTATGTACACCATTGCAAAACACTATTGTCAGTGCTTCTCTGCTGTTCATAGGGTTTTCAATGACGAACTGTTTTTTGGGAGTGAGTTGCTGGGTCCTTCTCCCAACACATGAAGAGGACCCCAGAAATAATCCTCTTTAATATTGATTTTGGGAGAAGGACCTGGCAACCCCCTCCCAAAAATCAATTTGCCATTGAAAACCCTATGAACAGCAGAGAAGCACTAACAATGGTGTTTCTCCTGTTGTATGTAGGGTCACTAGATACCGACTCGACGGCACCTAACAAGAACAAGAACAACAACAACAGCAACATTTATTTCCTTCTTTTTTGTTTTGAAACATTTCTTCATTTTGCCATTTTCTAGACGGTGACAACAGCCAGCGTGTGGCCATCACTTTACCTAGCCGGAAACAGCAGCTGACTCTGAAGCCTCTTCCTGGAAACCCTTTCTGTCAGCCATCCTCAAATCATACTTCCTTTTCTCCCTGATGATCCAACCCTCTCCTACAAGAACACCACTGCATTGCCCCTTTACATCATTGTGTGGCCTGGGCAGGTGAATGAATTAGGTCAGACAGAGTTTATTGGCACCAAAGAGAGCCACAGGGTAGAGAAGACAGCTGATGGGCTGTCGTGGCTTCCTGGTGACATCGCAGTGAATAGCAGCAAGGTCCCTAGGGCCAGTCTGGGACATCATGTCAGCGGGGATGCTGCCCATGTTGAACAGCCAGCAATACTGACAGGAAGAAATGCTGTTCCGTCCCCGCAGGGCATCCCTCGGCAGCAGCATTGGGTTGGTCTTTGTTGGCTTCTCAGTCTGCTCCTGGCCTCACAACCTTACCCTTTGCAAATTCTCCTGGAAAGTGCCCGGTGCAGTGGCGCACACCTGTCATCCCAGCAGCTCGGGAGGCGGAGGCAGGAGAATCGAAAGTTCGAGACCAGAGGCAGTCTGCATAATTTAGTGAGACCCTGTCTCAAAAAGTAAAAGAATGGGCTGGGGGCTCAGCTCAGTGGTCCGGCACTTGCAGAGCATGCAGGCGCGAGGCCCTGGGTTCAACCCCCAGTACAACAACAACAACCAAAATTCTCCTGGAAAGAAACTAGCTCCAGATACCTCACCTTGCACTATAGTGTGTGTGGTTCCTCGATTCCAAAGCACTGTTGATCGAGGTTTTGAAATACTGCAATCAGAAATCCGCACCATCCCATGGGGTATAGAGTGTTTACAGACCACGGAGGGGAAGATGGAAGAAGGAAAGGAGGAAATGTAAAGGAGGAAAATGTCACTTTCACAAGTGGTATTTGAAATAAGTTTTTGGAGAAATGATCGTATCAAGTGTAGGTGAAAGTGTGTAGATCTTATACTGACCCAGGACATGACGGAGCATTAAGCCTTCAGCAACTTCAGCCACATACAGCAGTAGTACGAGGTCCACGCAGCTTGCATCTCTCGCCTTCACAGACGCCTCTGTCCTCCAACTCAGGAGATGGCCGGGGGCCCAGAACGGTGTTGTAGGCTCCAAAGATGCAGCTGTCCTCCCAGGTCTGCAGTTGCGTTCGCTGTAGTTTTAGTCACCCAAGATCAAGGGCAATCTGAACACATTAAATGAAAAACTCCAGAGATGAACAATGCATGAGCTTTAAGTTGTGCACCCTACTGTGTAATGAAATCCCATGCTGTTCCACTCCATCCAGCTTTGGGCAAAAATCAGCTCTTTTCCAGAGTATTCACACTGGATGCACTGCCCTCTCAGTGGTTCTTCTTCCATTACTGGTAGCTTTATTCATTACTAGTAGCTTTATTTCCATTACTAGAGCTTCACTCATTACTAGTATCTTCCATTACTACTTCTTCACCATTACTAGTAGCTTTACTCATAATTTTATTGGGATGCCCTTTGTGAATGAATGGATAAACTGTCCTACAACTAAACAATGGGAAATTAATCAGGGATAACACCAAATGAGCTATTCATTCATAAAATGACAGGCAAGGCCCTTTATATTGAGAGAAATGTGGATAGGCTGCATACCATAATTCCAGTGGTATGATATTCTGGCAAAGCTAAACTATGGAGCCAGAAAAATAACAGTGCTTGCCAGGGATTATGGGAAAAGGAGGGATGATTGGGAAGAGCACAGAAATCATTCTATGTGAAATTATCATGGTCATATGTCACTATAATTTTATCTAAACCCATTTGTTCTTGTTGTTGTTAGGTTCCATTAAGTCAGGTCCAACTCATAGCAGCCCTGTGTACAACAGAATGAAAGATTCCCCAACATTGTGCCAGGAACACAATCTTTCTTATGTTTAAGCCCATTGTTGCAGAATGTGTCAGTCCATATAGCTGAGGGTTTTCCTTTGTTTGTTGACCCACTACTCTCCCAAACATGATGTCCTTCTCCAGGGATTGGTCCCTCCTGACTACATGTCCAAAATATGTAAGATGCAGTCTGGCCATCCTTGCTTCCAAGGAGCACTCTTGTTGCACTTCTAGGACAGACCTGTTTGTTCTTTGGCAGCCCATGGTTTATTCAATATTCATCTCCAGCACCATAACTCAAAAGTATCAATCCTGTCTCCCTTGTTCAATGTCCAGCTTTCACAAGCATATGATAGGACTAAAAATACCATGGCATGAATCAGACACACTTTTGTCTTCAATGTGACATATTTACTTTTCAATACTTTAAAGAGATCTTTTGCCACAGCTTTCCCCAGGGCAATGCATCTTTTGATTTCTTGATTGCTGCTTCCGTGGGTGTTGATTATAGAACCGAGTAAAGCAAAGTCTTGGAAAATCTGTCTTTTCTCCATTTATCATGAAGTTGCTTACTGACCCACTTGTGAGGATTTTTGTTTTCTCGATGTTGAGGTACAATCCATATTGAGGGCTGTGTTCTATATGTTGTTTTTGTTGTTGTTGTTAGGTGCCGTCAAGTCGTGTCCGACTCATAGTGACCCTCATAGGGTTTACAATGGCAGATTGTTTCAGGATTGCCTTGGGAGTGGATTGCCAGGTCCTTCTCCCATTTGTGTGATGCTGGGAATTGAACTCAGGACCTCAGAGACTGCAGAGAGGCCCTCTACCAACTGAGCTAAATCCCAGCCCCGCGTTCTATATAGAATGTATAAAACTAAGGGTACATCTACACCCACTCCAGCTCTTTTTTGATTTCTGCTTTCCGTGTACATCTTTTTCAGTTCTTTTTCTTTCAAACTATTTGTGTCATCAAATTTAAAGTGTGTATTTTATAGACAGTGTAAATCTGAATTTTTCAAGTCCACTCTGATACTATCAGCTTATTGTTTAACTACAGACTTACATTTAATATAATTATGAATAAGATTATTTAATTCTACCTACATACCTTATATCTTCTTTTCTCTCCTTATTCTCCCTTTACTGCCTTCTTGTGTGTTACATAGGTATTTTCTATTCTACTATTTTATTCTCCTATCATTATTACCTAACAACAACAACAATCATTATTACCATGTTTTGAGCTATTTTCTCAGTGCCTCCCTGGAGATTGTAATTAACATCTTAACATAAAGCAACAACTTTTCTTGCCATCTCAGACTGACTTTTGTGTTTCTACTGTTAATTTTTTATTTCAGATATTGTAATTTTCATTTTGTGCCTTTTTGATATGCTTTGTTTGGTGCGATATCCTTCCCTGACTATTCTTTAGTTCTCTTGAAAAATCATTCTCTTAGTGTTTGAAAATATTTCTTGTTGTTGTTGTTAGGTGCTATCAAGTCGAGTCCAACTCATAGTGACCCTATGTACAGCAGATTGAAACACTTGCTGATTCTGTGCCAGGCAAACCATCTTATTTATACTTAAGCCCATTGTTGCAGACACTGGGTCAATCCATCTGGTGGAGGGTTTTCTTCTTTTGCTTTGACCTGCCACTCTCCCAAACATGATGTCCTTCTCCAGGGATTGATCTCTCCTGACTACATGTCCGAAATATGTAAGACGCACTCTGGCCATTCTTGCTTCCAAGGAGCACTGTGGTTGCACTTCTTCTAAGACAGATTTGTTGGTTCTTTGGCAGTCCATGGTATATTCAAGAGACGTCTCCAGCACCACAATACAAAAGCATCAATTCTTCTGTCTCCCTTGTTCAATGTCCAGCTTTCACAACCATATGATGCCACTGAAAATACCAAGGCATGAGTCAGACGCACCTTCATCTTCAAAGTGACATCTTTGCTTTTCAACACTCTAAAGAGATCTTTTGGCACAGCTTTTCCTAGAGCAATGCGTCTTTTGATTTCTTGACTGCTGCTTCTGCGGATGTTGATTATAGAGCCAAGCAAAGCAAAATCTTGGACAACCTCAATCTTTTCTCCATTTATTGTGAAGTTGCATGCTGACCCAGTCGTAAGGATTTTTGTTTTGTTGATGTTTAGTCATAACCCATATTGAAGGCTGTGATTTTGATCTTCATCAGTAAATGTTTTAAATCCTCTTCACTTTCAGCGAGCAGAGTGGTGTCATCTGGATAACACAGGTTGTTAATGAGTCTTCCTCCAATCTTGATGCTGCATTCTTCCTCATAAAGTCCAGCTTCTCAGATTATTTGTTCAGCGTATAAATTGAAGAGATAGGGTGAAAGTATACAGCCCTGGCACACACCTTTCTCTACTTTAAACCACGCAGTGTTTCCTTGTTCTATTCGAACAACTGCCTCCTGGTTCATGTACAGATATCTCATGAGCACAATTAGGTGCTCTGGTATACCCATTTTCTGAAGTGTTATCCATAATTTATTATGATCCACACAATCAAATGCCTTTGCATAGTCAATAAAACATAGATAGACATCTTTCTGATATTCTCTGCTTTCAGCTAACATCCACCTGACATCAGCAATGATGTCCCTGGTTCCCCGCCCTCTTCTGAATCCCGCTTGATTTTCTGGTAATTCCCTGTCTATAGACTGCTGCAGTCACTTCTGAATGATCTTTAGTAGAAATTTGCTGGTGTGCAATATTAATGATATTGTCCGATAGTTTGCACATTCAGTTGGATCCCCTTTTTTGGGAATAGGCACAAATATGGATCTCTTCCAGTCAGTTGTTTTCCAAACCTATTGGCACAAACATGTTAATACCTCCAGTGCTGCATCTGTTTGTTGAAACATCTCTATTGGTATCCCATCAATTCCTGGAGCCTTCTGTTTCACCAGTTCTTTCAAGGCAGCTTCCACTTCATCCTTCAACACCATTGGTTCCTCTTCATATGCAACCTCTTGGAATGGTTGGTCATCTACCAATTCTTTCTTGTATAATGACTCTGTTTATTCTTCCCATCTTCTTTTGATGTTTCCTGCATCATTTAATATTTTCCCTGTAGAATCTTTCACTACTGCCACTCGAGGCTTGAATTTTTTCTTCACTTCCTTAAGCTTGAGAAACACAGAGCGTGTTCTTCCC